>CM066603.1:1615000-1777500 GCA_033816785.1 Picus viridis | reverse complement strand
GGAGGGGGGAAGAAAACAGATAAATAAAGGCCAAAAAAAACCCCCAAAACCCCAAAACCCCAAACCTAAAACCAAAACATCCCTCCAGGTGCCTCAAGAAGATCAAGTCCCAGGTTTAAGAGGAGGAGCCCAGAAGGAAGAGAGGAGCCTGGCCCCAGGAGCAGGAGGAAGGCTTGGGTGGAGCTGGCAAGGAGGCTCAGAATGAGATGGAGGAGTTCCTTGCCCCAAAGGAAGTCAATACTGGGATGGAGGTTCTGCCAGATGCAGGTTTTTCTGTGGGGGAGGCCTCAGGAGCCTCTTTGGATGCTCTAGCGGCCTAGAAAGAGAAGCAAGATTCAAGGAGGAGGAGGAGGAGGAGGAAGGGGAGGAAAAGTCCAACAGTTCCTTCAAAAAAAAAAGACCCAAACGAGACCAAAGAACAGAGGGGGAGGGGAAAGAAACCGACCAAAGAAACAAACCAAACCAAAAAGAACATCCAAAGGAAGGGGGGGGGGGGGGAGAACCAAAACCAAACCCAAAGCCAACAGCCAAAGGAACCAAACAAGAACCAAACCAACAACCAAGACCCAAAGAGGACTCTGTTCAGAAGCAGCAGCACTGAGCTAGGTCTGAGGTCAAGCAGCTGGAAAAGGTCCACCACAAACAGAGCACAAAGATGAGCTGGGCCCACGAGTTACTGGCACAGGGAAGGAGCCGACCCCAAGAGGAGGAGGAGGAGGAGGGAAGGAGGAGGAGGGAAGGAGGAGGAGGGAAGGAGGAGGAGGAGGAGGAGGAGGAGGAGGAGGAGGAGGAGGGAGGAGGAGGAGGGAAGGAGGAGGAGGGAGGAGGAGGAGGGAAGGAGGAGGAGGGAAGGAGGAGGAGGGAGGAGGAGGAGGGAAGGAGGAGGAGGAGGGAGGAGGAGGAGGAGGAGGAGGAGGGAGGAGGGGAGGAAGGAGGAGGGAAGGAAGGAGGGAAGGAGGAGGAGGGAAGGAAGGAGGGAAGGAAGGAGGGAAGGAAGGAGGGAAGGAAGGAGGGAAGGAAGGAGGGAAGGAAGGAGGGAAGGAAGGAGGGAAGGAAGGAGGGAAGGAGGGAGGGAAGGAGGGAGGGGAAGGGAGGGAGGAGGGAGGGGAGGAAGGAGGAGGAAGGAAGGAGGAGGAAGGAAGGAGGGAGGAGGAAGGGAGGAGGAAGGGAGGAGGAGGGAGGGAGGAGGAAGGGAGGAGGAGGGAGGAGGGAGGAGGGAGGAAGGGAGGAGGGAAGGGAGGAGGAAGGGAGGAAGGGAGGAAGGGAGGAAGGGAGGAAGGGAGGAAGGAAGGAAGGAGGAAGGAGGAAGGGAGGAAGGGAGGAAGGGAGGAAGGGAGGAAGGGAGGAAGGAGGAAGGAGGAAGGAAGGAGGAAGGAGGAAGGGAGGAAGGGAGGAAGGGAGGAAGGGAGGAAGGGAGGAAGGGAGGAAGGGAGGAAGGGAGGAAGGGAGGAAGGGAGGAAGGGAGGAAGGGAGGAAGGGAGGAAGGGAGGAAGGGAGGAAGGGAGGAAGGGAGGAAGGAGGAAGGGAGGAAGGGAGGAAGGGAGGAAGGAGGAAGGGAGGAAGGGAGGAAGGGAAGGGAGGAAGGGAGGAAGGAGGAAGGGAGGAGTGAGCCGCACAAGGATGGACACACGGCCATGTGGGACAGAGGGACACCACACAGAGGAGGGTGGGCAGCGAGGGGGAGGACAGAGAGGTGGAGGAAGGAGGGAGGGGGAGGGGGAAGGGGGAAGGGGGGGGACAAGAAGGGCAGCGTTAGACTTGGCTGCGTGGTAACGGTGCCCAGGGGCACGGTGCCCAGCGCCACCGGTGCCAGGCAGCTGAGAGGGGCAGGGCCCTGGCAGCCCCACGTCAGCCCTGGCTCCTCCAAGAGGTGATGGTCTCCTCCTCGCACCCCCCCACCCCATCCCCCCGTGCCCACCCTGCTGCCGCGGTCACCGCCGGCGAGGAGGTGACCCGGGGGTGGTCCGAGGGGGCCAGCAGGGAAGGACGCTCAGAACCCCCTCCCAGAATGGGCAGAGGGCTCCTCCAGGGCCCCCTCCCCAAGCAGGGGGTGGGCTGCTGGGGGGCACAGCCAAAGGCTGCGCTGGGAGGGCAATGAGGACCAAAATGCCACAGCAAAGTCCTGGCCTGGCCGCCCTGGAGAGGGCAGAGGTGGGTGCCAGGGGCTGGCTGCCTGAAGCTGCCCCTGGGGTGCCCCGAGGTGGGGGTGAGGAGGAGGATGGTGGCACCGGGACCAAGCTGGGTTGTGGCTTCCAGGGAAGGGGACTTGGTGGCCTTCCTGGGGTGCTTGGGGGCAGGAGATGCTTCCTGGCCCCTCTGAGCTCCCAGCAGGACCCTTCGGGATGCTGCTTCTGCTCCTCAGCCTGGGGGCAGCCCTGGAGTGGGGTGAGCATCAGAGGGGACCCTCATCTCTCCCTGATTCTGCTGGGGTGTGAGACCCCCACCTGCACCTGGCTGTGCTGGGGGGCGCTGGGAGGGAGACCTTGAAGGAGAGGAAACAGCCTCAGGTTGCTCCAGGGCAGGTTCGGGGTGGCCATGAGGAAGGATTTCCCTCCCCAGAGGGTTGCCCAGGCCTGGCCCAGGCCGCCCAGGGGCAGCGGTGGAGTCTCCATCCCTGGAGGGGGGTTCAAAGCCCTGGAGCTGTGGTGCTGAGGGCCAGGGGGCTTGGTGGTGCCCTGGGGCAGGGCTGGGTCAAGGCTTGGGCTCCATGGCCTGAGAGGTCTCTTCCAGCCACAACCATTCCCCCAGAGCCTGCCAGGGGCCAGCTGCTCACTGCCCAGGGACCACCTCAGCCGCGCTCAGGACAAACAACATCTGCAGAGCAGCCAAGGAGGGGGAGAAGGGGAGGCTGAAGCCCCCTGCCACAAGCTGCCTCTTTGGTTCATGCAGAGCTGACCAAACTTGCATGAGACTGCCCCAAAGCCAGCTCCAGGCAAAAATCCTTCGGTTTATCCCCCAGGGCTCAGGGAGCCAACAGGAGGAGCAGAAGGGGATTTATTCTGGGGGTGGTTTGGTGACACCAAGCCCAGGGAAGGGGATTGAGACACAGAGCAAGGGAGGAGAGCATGGGATGGATCCCCTTTGGGGGGGGTGGGGGGAGAGCGGGGCTGCTGCCCATTGCAGGGCAGGAGTGGGAGGGGAAGGGCTGGGAGGGGAGGAGAGGGGAGGGGAGGAGAGGATGGGGGTGGGGGAGGGGGTGCAGCAAACTGGCTGTGGCCACCTTGCCTGTGGGCTGGGCAAGCTGGAGAGCCGCTGCCAGCACCGAGCTGTCAGCAGGAACAGAGGGGAGTGAGCCCCAATCCCCTGGGGTGGGTGCTGGCCAGGGGACACACCCCATCCCCACCCACCCAGCCCACCCCCTCCCAGCCCACCCCAAAGCTCTTCCAGCTGCTGTGGCCCCCCCACCCCCACCCCTTTCCCCATGCTGCTGGGCGCCCTGGGACCATCACCATGATACCCGCCCCCCACCCAGGATGAGCTGCTCCTGGGGCCCTGGTGGAGTGGGGCAGGGAGGCTGCTGGACCTCCAAAACCCCTGGGGTGGGTTGGGAAGACCCAAACCCCCTGGGATGGGGTGGGAAGCCCCAAACCCCCTGGGGTGGGTTGGGAAGCCCCAGCCCTGGCTACACGAAGCCCCTCGGGGCCCCGGTGCCAAGCAGGCAGCTCTGCAGCGCTCAGCAGCGTGGCCAAAACGTTCTGCAGAGAGGTCCTGGGGTCCCCCAGGGCAAGAAGAGCAACAATTGGGGGCAGCCCTGCCCGCCGGAGCAGAGCTGGCACTCGGGGCCGGGCTGGCAAAACGACTTCCAGCTCCAGCCTCCCACCACATCTGCAACGGGGCTGCACCAAGCCCTGCCCCCGTCCCCACCAGCCGGCTACGGAAACCACCACGCCAGGCCTGGATGGGCATGAGCCCCCCCCCCATGGCCCCCTCCCTCTTGCACCCCAGCAGCCTCACTGGGCTCATGCCAGGTGGAGCAAGAGAACCCAGCCCCCCCAACGCAGCACTTGGCAGGGGCTCCCTTTGCCCTCATCGAGGCCGCGGGGGAGGGGGCAGGGCCGCGGGGGAGGGGGCAGGGCCGCGGGGGAGGGGGCAGGGCCGCGGGGGAGGGGGCAGGGCCGCGGGGGTGGCCCTGCCGGCAGGAGGGGTGGTGAGGACGGAGCTGGAGGCGGAGTACCTGCTGCTGGCCCTGGATCCTCACGTACTCCATCCTCTGCTTGAGGTGCTTGCTCTTGTCCGGGCTGCCCTGCTGCTGGCTCTGCTTCAGCCTGGCCGCTGGGTTCACCACCTTCATGGCCGGGATGGAGACTCCGCCGCTCTGAGGGGCACACAAAGGTGGGCAAAGAGGAGGGGGGCGCGGGTTCAAACCTGGACGTGGAACCCCCGCCCACGCCAGCACCCGTGGGGGCCTCCAGCCGGTGCCCCAAGCCCTTCGTGGCGCCAGCCTGCCCCCGGCGAGCCGCGGCGCCGGGCAAGGAGGGAGGAAGGGGCTGGCCCCGCGGCGCCCTCCCCGGGCTCAGGACTTACCGACAGCCACCGGGGCCACGCGGACAAGGGGTGAGGGGGCAGGCATGGCAAACACCAGGAGACCGAGGGCAGGAGAGGAGAGTCCTGCCAGGGCAGGGGGTGGCACGGCCGAGAGAAAGGAGGAGAGGCGACGGCAGGAGGGAGCAGACGGCAGGCGGAACCGGCGGCAGTGAGGGTGCAGAGAGGACTTTATTGGCCAGCTGAGCGCAGATGGAGATACAGAGAGCAGCAGCGGTGCCCACCCACACTGCCCTGGCTCTGCAGGGCCCCAAGGGGGTGCCCACAGGGCACCCTGGGCCGTGCTAGGGGCTGCCCAAAGCCTGCCAGGGCAGGAGATACTCAGACAGCTAGGGGCTGCCCGAAGCCTACCCAGAGAGCTAAGGTCTGCCAAAGCCTGCCAGGGCAGGAGGTACCCAGAGAGCCAGGGTCTGCCAAAGCCTGCCAGGGCAGGAGGTACCCAGAGAGCCAGGGCAGGAGGTACCCAGAGAGCCAGGATCTACCAAAACCTGGCACTGCAGGGCCCTAAAGAGGTGCCCACAAGGCACCCTGAGCTGTGCTAGGGGCTGCCCAAAGCCTGCCAGGGCTGAAGACATCAGCCAGCCAGGGTCTGCCAAAGCTTTCCAGAGCAGAAGACACCAGATCACCAAGGTCTAATTCGGGCGTGACGCCCAACAAGGGATGGGCACCCAGTGGCACCAGCACCATTGAGGGGCAGATGGCACAGCGCTGCCCAGCACCAGCTGCCCTGCAGCCTGGCTCCTGCTTGCCTGGGCTTCCCAAACCCCTTGCAAGGTCTTTCCACCTTGGCTCTGCTTGGAGGTAGAGTCACAGAGAGGGAGCAGGCAGAGGTGGAGGAGGAGAGGCATCAGAGCGAGTCCAGGGCAGAGCACACCGAGAGAGAGAAGAGAAAATGAACCTGGGGCGTGCCGAGGGCAGCCGCGGCTTGGGCAGCAGAGGTGGCTTGGTCTTGCCTGGAGGTGGACTCTTGGCAGCAGCTTCTTTGGCCTGGCTGAGGTCCAGGGCGGTGCCATCCTCACAGCTGCTGCGCCTGAGCTCCCTCAGAGCTTCCTTGGGCTTCTCACCGGGAGCCTGCTCGCCCCAGCAGCTCCTTGGCGAAGACGAGCTCCAGGGAGGGGTGGGAGCTGATCTGGCTGATGGTGATCTCCAGCTCACGGATGGTCTCCTCCAGGCTGTCCAGCCTCTGGTAGGTGCCTTCACAAACCTCCTTGCTGCGTGGCGCCGTGCAGGGCCGAGGGGCCCTCTGCAGGTCCCCCTGGCACCTTCCCCCGGCCCCGATGTCCTCTGGGCCACCTCCCTCTGCAGCCAGAGCCGCGCTGGCCCAGCCCGGGGGTGCTGCACGGGGGCTCGGGCTGGAGAAAGCAGTGACCTGCCCCTGCAGAGGGTCAGCCTGGCACCGTCCACTCCCCCTGGGGATGGACCCCTGCCTGGGGAAGCTCCAGGGTTTGGCACTGGGCAGGCTGAGGCTGGTGAGACGTCCACCTTCTGCCCGGGGCTGCAGAGCCCAGCAGAGTCTCCTTCCCCCACGCTCCGCCCGGCTCCTCCTCGGGGTCCCCAGCCCTGGGCAGCTGGGAGGTGCTGCTGCTGGAGAGGAGCTTCAGGCCACCAGGAGCTGTGGCTTCCCTCTGGGAAGCAGCCAAGGAGCCCTGGGCAGAGGTCTTGCTGCTGCCTTCTTTCAGAGCAGTGTCCCCACCGTCGGCCACCACGGGACACCTCCTTTTGTGCTTGGAGAGCGACAGGACCTTGCTGGCTGCCGGAGGGGACCTCCAGGCTTCTGCTGCTGCCTGAGCACAGCCCCAGGCTGGGCTGTTTGGGGGCCGTGGAGCTGAGGCTGGAGGGTAGCCAGGCGTGGATGAAGGCTTTGGGGAGATGCCAGGAGACAGAGGGCAGCCCCTTGCCCCCTCAGGCGGCAGCTCCCCTCCTGCTCCTCCGCGCTCCGAGCAGCCCGGGTGCAGCCGCGGCTCCGCTTCGGCTTCGGGGGAGGGAGGCTCCGACACCCACTGGGTGAGGACAATCTGGGGGAGGGAGAAAGCCCTGCCCCCGGGGGCTGCCAGGGCCAGCGGCTCCTGTGAGGAGAATTCAGAGAGGTTAAGAGCCAGGGCGGAGCACTGGGAGCTGCTGGGGAGCACCGGGTGTCCACACACGCCCTCTGGGTCCCCCCTCGCCGGCGCCTCCGGGCACTGCGGAGCTGCAGGGAGGTTTGGCAGGGGGAAGAAGATGAGGAAAGAAGAAGGATATCTGTCCTGTGAAGGAAGGCTGAGGGACCTGGGGCTTCCTAGACCTGGAGCAGAGCAGCCCCAGAGGGGAGCTGAGCAGTGCTCAGCAAGAGCTGAAGGCTGGGGGCAAGAGGCTGGGGTCAGGCTCTGCTCAGTGCTGCCCAGGGACAGGGCAAGGGGCACAGAGTGGAGCCCAGGAGCTTCCACCTGAGCAGGAGGAGAAAGCTGTTCGGTGTGAGGCTGCTGGAGGCCTGGAGCAGGCTGCCCAGAGAGGTTGTGGAGAGCTTCCAACCCCTCCTTGGGCACTGTGCTGCTGGGCAAGCTGCTGGGGGGGCCCTGCTGGGGCAGGGGGGTTGGATTGGATGAGCTCCAGAGGTCCCTTCCAGCCCCCAGGCCGTGCTGGGCTGCTGGGAGGTGTTGGGCCAGGAAGGGAGATGCTCAGCTCCCCCTGCCCAGCCCTGGTGCCCCTGGGGCTGGGAGCTTTTGGCAGTAACTTGCTTGGAGCTTGCAGGAAAACATCGGGTTGGCGTTGCTGCCCCTTTGGAAACACACCTGCCCCCAGCCCAGCCTGGATCTGTGCCATGCTGGCATCAACTGGCACAGCACTGGTGCCAGAGCAGTGCCCATGGCCAGCAGAGCTTGGGTTCAGCCACCACCAAGGAGCTGCCACGGGGCAGCAGCCCAGAAGCTGAGAGGGGTGGTGGAACCAAACCTCACCAGAACCCAAGCAGCCACTGCACTCTGGTGAAGCCCCTGCAGGATGCCCTTCCACCCACCTCGTGCACGTGGGGCAGGGCACGGCATGCAGCACCCACCCCCAGCAACCCCCTCCCTGGGCACCCCGCGGCGGTGCCCTGCCCGGGGAGCTGCTGGGCTGAGCCCTTTCCTTCCTCCCACCCACGCTGGGGGGGGAGTGCAGGATCTGCCCCTGAGGGTGCTGCTGCAGCAGCCCCTTAGCTGCTGTTAGCTGGGTTAGTGCTGGGTCCTGTGGCGTGCCAAGGGGGTGCCGGGGGCGTGCCAGGGGGGGTGCCCGCCGCGGGCGGTGAGCGAGGGGGTGGGGGGGTGGAGAGAAGCCATTAGTCGGTTACACCAGAGACAGGAAGCAGCAGAAGTGAGCTGAACACCCAGGAGACAGAAGGGGCAGAGGAGGAAGGTGGCTGAAGTGCAGCTGGGCAGCAGGAGAGGCGGCTGGGGCCAGCGGTTACCTTCCATCCTTGGGCGGCAGCCGCGTGCCCAGGGGAGATGGCAGCCGCCAGCCGCTCCTGGGGGAGCCTGGGGAGGAGGAAAGGGGAGGCAGAGCTCCTCTGAAACACCTGGGGAGTCAAAGACGGGGGTCGGAGGAGGGAGGCTTGCAGAGGAGACCCCTCCTGCCGCAGGGATGGGCGCCGGGGTCGTGCCGGGCCCCGGCGCAGCGCGGCTTGGGCCGGAGGGGAGCTCGAAGATGCCAGCCCAGTGCCAAGCCCCTGGCGTGGGGCAGCTGCCAGCAGCCCCGCCTCGCCCAAGGCTGCACCCTAATGGCCTTGCCCAGCCTCCCGGGGCAGCCCGTGCCAGTGGCTCCCAGCCTCAGGGGCAAGGATTTCTTGCTCCTTTCTGCCCTCCTCAGCCAAGGAGGTGCCAAAGTGTCCTCTGCTGCCAGCAGCGTCGCCAGTGCCCTGCGGCCTGCCTGGGGCAGAGCCAACCACGACCCACTGGGGCACCCTGACCACCGCAGACAAGGGGCACTGCCAGCCTGGGGGAGGCCAGAGCCTGAGGATGGCACCTTGGGTGGGATGCCTGCAGGGCACCCAATGAAGCTCCAGCTGGGGGGTGTTAAAGACCCAAACAGATGTGGCCCAAGGCGCTGAGGGGAGACCCAGCACCCAGCAAGGGGGCTGGCAGGGCCTGGCAGCCTGGCATGGAGGCATGGAATGGGCTGGGGGGGGAAGGGATCTTCGAGATCACCCAGTGCCAACCCTGCCATGGGCAGGGACCAGCCCAGGGTGCTCAAGGCCTCGAGTATCTCCAGGGAGGGGGCAACCTGTGCCAGTGTCTCACCACCCTCCTGCTGGCAGCCACGAAAGGAGGAGGAAGCCCACAGCTGTGCCAGGCAGTGGGAGATGCTCCCCAGACCCCATCCCAGGGTGTTCCCTGATCCCACAGCTGTGCCAGGCAGTGGGAGATGCTCCCCAGAGCTGACCCCAAGGTGTTCCCTGATCCCACAGCAGTGCCAAGCAGTGGGAGATGCTCTCCAGCCCTCATCCCACAGCAGTGCCAGGCAGTGGGAGATGCTCCCCAGAGCTGACCCCAAGGTGTTCCCTGATGCCACAGCAGTGCCAGGCAGTGGGAGATGCTCCCTGCTCCCCAGAGCTGACCCCAAGGTGTTCCCTGATGCCACAGCTGTGCCAAGCAGTGGGAGATGCTCTCCAGCCCTCATCCCACAGCAGTGCCAGGCAGTGGGAGATGCTCCCCAGAGCTGACCCCAAGGTGTTCCCTGATGCCACAGCTGTGCCAGGCAGTGGGAGATGCTCCCCAGACCCCATCCCAAGGTGTTCCCTGATCCCACAGCAGTGCCAGGCAGTGGGAGATGCTCCCCAGACCCCATCCCAAGGTGTTCCCTGATCCCACAGCAGTGCCAGGCAGTGGGAGATGCTCCCCAGACCCCATCCCAAGGTGTTCCCTGATTCCACAGCAGTGCCAGGCAGTGGGAGATGCTTTCCAGCCCTCATCCCACAGCTGTGCCAGGCAGTGGGAGATGCTTTCCAGCCCTCATCCCACAGCAGTGCCAGGCAGTGGGAGATGCTCCCCAGAGCTGACCCCAAGGTGTTCCCTGATGCCACAGCTGTGCCAGGCAGTGGGAGATGCTTTCCAGCCCTCATCCCACAGCAGTGCCAGGCAGTGGGAGATGCTCCCCAGACCCCATCCCAAGGTGTTCCCTGGTCCCACAGCAGTGCCAGGCAGTGGGAGATGCTTTCCAGCCCTCATCCCACAGCAGTGCCAGGCAGTGGGAGATGCTCCCCAGACCCCATCCCAGGGTGTTCCCTGGTCCCACAGCAGTGCCAGGCAGTGGGAGATGCTCTACAGACCCCATCCCAAGGTGTTCTCTGGTCCCACAGCAGTGCCAGGCAGTGGGAGATGCTCTACAGACCCCATCCCAAGGTGTTCCTGGGGCTCACAGCTGTTCCCCAGAGCTGCCCCCGTGGTGCTGCCTGGGCAGGGCAGGGTGTGCAGGGTGGGCAGGGCGGGCAGGGCAGGGCCCCGGCGCGGGTGGGCTGGGGCACCACGCGGCCCCTCCCGCGCTCACCTCCAGCTCGGCGATGATCCTGTCCTCATCATCCTCGTCCTTGATGGCTGAGGCCATGATGGGAGGGGTGGAGGCTGGCCTCACCACCTCTGACACCGTCCTCCTCAGCTTCACCTGCGGCTTCTGGGTCTCCAGCTCCTCCGACTCGGCCTTCTGCAAGGAGGGCACAGCAGGAGGAGGAGGAGGAAGGAGGAGGAGGAAGGGAGGAGGAGGAAGGGAGGAGGAGGAAGGGAGGAGGAGGAAGGGAGGAGGAGGAAGGGAGGAGGAGGAAGGAGGAGGAGGAAGGGAGGAGGAGGAAGGGAGGAGGAGGAAGGGAGGAGGAGGAAGGGAGGAGGAGGAAGGGAGGAGGAGGAGGGAGGAGGAGGAAGGGAGGAGGAGGAAGGGAGGAGGAGGAAGGGAGGAGGAGGAAGGGAGGAGGAGGAAGGGAGGAGGAGGAAGGGAGGAGGAGGAGGGAGGAGGAGGAAGGGAGGAGGAGGAAGGGAGGAGGAGGAAGGGAGGAGGAGGAAGGGAGGAGGAGGAAGGGAGGAGGAGGAAGGGAGGAGGAGGAAGGGAGGAGGAGGAGGAAGGGAGAGAACAAGGGGGAGGTGTGGGAGGAGGGGGGGGAGGAAGGGAGGAGGAGGAAGGGAGGAGGAGGAAGGGAGGAGGAGGAAGGGAGGAGGAGGAGGGAGGGAGGAGGAGGAAGGGAGGAGGAGGAAGGGAGGAGGAGGAAGGGAGGAGGAGGAAGGGAGAGAACAAGGGGGAGGTGTGGGAGGAGGAGGGGGGAGGAAGGTGCCGAGGGGCTGGAGGGGTGCTGGCAAGCCTGGGGCCCTACCTTCATGAAGCCAGGCTCCTTCTTGCTGGTGACGATGACCTCCCCGCTGCGGGTGGTGGTCAGCCCGTGGGAGGAGGGGAAGCTGCGGCGCGGGGGGGGGCGGGGGCGGGGACTTGGAGGGCTTCTCGGTCCGGTACCGCGGCACCGTCAGCTCGTCTGGGCACAAACCGTGCTGTGAGGGCACCAGACCTGTCCCTGCCCCTCTCATCCGGCACCGGGGGGGGGGGTCGGGGGTCTCCTGCCGCCTCCCCACCCCGGGCACCGAGCTCCCCAAGGAGAGTGGGGGTGGCCCTGGCGGCCCTCGGGTCCGTGGGAGGGTGGAAGGGACCTCCAAAGGTCACCCGAAGTCCAACTCCCCCCTGCAGCCAGCAGGGACATCCTCCCTCCACCGGAGCAGCACCCCCAGGGCTGGAGCCTCAACCAGCGCCCCGGGCAGCCTGCTCCAGGCTCTGGAGGAGGACCTCATCGAGTCATAAAGGGCTGGAGAAGCTCCCCCAGGGCCAACCCCCAGCCCAACCCCACCCTGGCCCCCCAAACCCTGGCCCCCACCTGCCATTGCCCACAGGTTTCCCGCCCACCCCCAGGGCTGGGGACTCCACCAGCTCCCTGGGCAGCCTGTGCCAGCGCCTGCCCACCCCTGGAGGAGGCACCCGGTGCCCCACGGCCAACCCAACCCTCCCCCGGTGCAGCTTGAGGCCATTCCCCGCTGCCCTCCTCGCCCCATACCTGAGCCCCGGCGGCCGTTGGGGTCCCCTTTGCCCCCAGCTTTGGGTCCGTGCTGCGGCTTGGAGGGTTTGTGCTCGGGCGTGGAGGCAGAGCTGCTGCTGCCTGGGGTCTGCTTGTGCTTGGCAGCGAACTCCAGGTCGGGGATGGCCTTCATCAGCTCGGCCTGGGTCTCCTCCAGGAGCCTGTTGATGTCCTTGGCGCTGTACTGGGTCAGCGCGGCCCTCTTCTCCTCCCAGTCCCGCTCGGCAGCCTGGGGGTGGCACAGCAGCTCCCATCCCTTCCCCAGGCCACCTCCTCCTGCCCTTGCAAGGCAGGATGTGACCCACAGCCCTGCTGCCACCACCCCCCTCCTCAACCTGCTGCTGAGCCTGGGAGGGACCAGCACAGCCCCAACCTGCACATGGCTCGGAGGGCAGCTGGGAGAGCTCCCGGGGCTGGGGCTGCTCCCAGGCTCTGAGGTGCTCCTCAAGCTCTGAGGTGCTCCTCAAGGTTGGGGGTGCTCCCAAAGGCTGGGGCTGCTCCCAAGCTCTGAGGTGTTCCTCAAAGTCTGAGGTGTTCCTCAAGGTCTGAGGTGCTCCTCAAGCTCTGAGGTGCTCCTCAAGGTCTGAGGTGCTCCTCAAGGTTGGGGGTGCCTGGGGTGCTCCCAAAGGCTGGGGCTGCTCCCAAGCTCTGAGGTGTTCCTCAAAGTCTGAGGTGTTCCTCAAGGTCTGAGGTGCTCCTCAAGCTCTGAGGTGCTCCTCAAGGTTGGGGGTGCCTGGGGAGCTCCCAAGGCTGAGGGTGCTCCCAAGCTCTGAGGAGCTCCTCAAGGTCTGAGGTGCTCCTCAAGGTTGGGGGTGCCTGGGGAGCTCCCAAGGCTGAGGGTGCTCCCAAGCTTTGAGGTTCTCCTCAAGCTCTGAGGTGCCCCTCAAGGTTGGGGGTGCCTGGTGGTGCTCCCAAAGCTGGGGCTGCTCCCAAGCTCTGAGGTTCTCCTCAAGGGTGCTCCCTAAGGCTGGGGTTGCCTGGGGGCAAGGAGGAGGAGAAGGATGGACCCAATTCTTGTAGCCAGTTTCAGCTGGGAGGCCTAGGGATAGACCTTCTAGAAGAGTGTCCCCCCTCCAGCTGCAGAGCTGGTGCCAGGTTCTCACCTCCACAGACACAGCTTTGTCTGCACTCTTCTTGCTGGGGGTCTCTGGGCCTGTCTGGGTCTTGGCAGGAACCATCTCTGGAGCTCGGGAAGGGTTATTGCTCTTGGAGGGGTGGGCCTGGCTCGGGGGGGGGCTGTGGCCAAAGCTGGGCATGCCCAGGGGCTCGGCCACGGCTGCCAGGTGGTGGAGGTTCACGGGGGGCTGGTTGGCATCTCCAGGTCCAGCCCCTTGCCGAAGTCTGTCTCGGGAGCCACCTTCTTGGGGGACTGGCTGAGGCTGCTGGGGGAGGTCCACACCCCCTCATCCACTTGCCTGGAAGGGACAGAGTGAAGGGGTTGGCTGGGGGGGTGAGCACAGCTCCTCCAAGCCGCTCCACCAAAGCCCCCTGACGGTCTGCAGCTCTGCATTACAGGGCTCATGGCATGGGGGGGCAGGGGGTGGCTCCTCTGATGGCCAGGAAGGGGCTGGAGCTGGTGGAAAGGGAATGGAGCTGGTGGAAGGGGAATGGAGCTGGTGGAAGGGGAATGGAGCTGGTGGAAAGGGAATGGAGCTGGTGGAAGGGGAATGGAGCTGGTGGAAGGGGAATGGAGCTGGTGGAAGGGGAATGGAGCTGGTGGAAGGGGAATGGAGCTGGTGGAAGGGGAATGGAGCTGGTGGAAGGGGAATGGAGCTGGTGGAAGGGGAATGGAGCTGGTGGAAGGGGAATGGAGCTGGTGGAAGGGGGATGGAGCTGGTGGAAGGGGGATGGAGCTGGTGGAAGGGGTTGGAGCTGGTGGAAGGGGGTTGGAGCTGGTGGAAGGGGGTTGGAGCTGGTGGAAGGGGGATGGAGCTGGTGGAAGGGAATGGAGCTGGTGGAAAGGGTTGGAGCTGGTGGAAAGGGTTGGAGCTGGTGGAAAGGGTTGGAGCTGGTGGAAAGGGTTGGAGCTGGTGGAAGATGAGGCTGAAGCTGATGGGGAAGGAGTTGGAGCACAGGAGGGAGTTGGGGCTGGAGCTGATGGGGAAGGAGTTGGAGCACAGGAGGGAGTTGGGACTGGAACTGCTGGGGAAGGGGTTGGAGCACAGGAGGGAGCTGAGGCTGGAGCTGCTGGGGAAGGAGTTGGAGCACAGGAGGGAGCTGAGGCTGGAGCTGATGGGGAAGGGGTTGGAGCACAGGAGGGAGTTGAGGCTGGAGCTGCTGGGGAAGGGGTTGGAGCACAGGAGGGAGTTGAGGCTGGAGCTGCTGGGGAAGGGGTTGGAGCACAGGAGGGAGCTGAGGCTGGAGCTGATGGGGAAGGGGTTGGAGCACAGGAGGGAGTTGGGACTGGAGCTGCTGGGGAAGGAGTTGGAGCACAGGAGGGAGTTGGGACTGGAGCTGATGGGGAAGGAGTTGGAGCCCAGGAGGGAGTTGGGACTGGAGCTGCTGGGGAAGGGGTTGGAGCACAGGAGGGAGCTGAGGCTGGAGCTGATGGGGAAGGGGTTGGAGCACAGGAGGGAGTTGAGGCTGGAGCTGCTGGGGAAGGGGTTGGAGCACAGGAGGGAGCTGAGGCTGGAGCTGATGGGGAAGGGGTTGGAGCACAGGAGGGAGTTGGGACTGGAGCTGCTGGGGAAGGAGTTGGAGCACAGGAGGGAGTTGGGACTGGAGCTGATGGGGAAGGAGTTGGAGCCCAGGAGGGAGTTGGGACTGGAGCTGCTGGGGAAGGTGTTGGAGCACAGGAGGGAGTTGAGGCTGAAGCTGATGCAGCAGGAGTTGGAGCCCAGGAGGGAGTTGGGACTGGAGCTGCTGGGGAAGGTGTTGGAGCACAGGAGGGAGTTGAGGCTGAAGCTGATGCAGCAGGAGTTGGAGCCCAGGAGGGAGCTCCTCTACCTGGCTGTCCATTTGCATGAAGGGTGTAGGAAATTGGATCTGGGGATCAGAAGTGGCTGGAACTGCCCTCTGGAGTCAGCAGTTCTGAGGCTTGGGGAGTGACAGGCAGAGAGATTCATGCCCAGCATGATCACACAAGCTCATCTCCACAGCAAACCAGGCTAGAGAGGAGCCCGAGGCAAGCCCAGCACTGGAGCTGTGTCCCATCCTGGCTGGGATGGTAATGGGAAGAGGCAGGTGGGCTCAGCAGCCCTGCACACTGCCAGCACAGCTGCAGGAGGATTTCTCTCCAGCAGAAGGTTTTCCTGCTCCTCAGGGAAGGAGGTTTGTGGCCAGGCTAAGGGTTGTGGTGCTGCTGCCTGGAGACAGGACCAGGCTCCTGCCAAGGGGGTAAGGAGGCACCAGATTAGGAAGAGAGGTTCCCATGGACACACTGGGGAGGACCCAGAGCCTTGTCAGGTGGTGAGGAACCTCATGAAGTTCAAGGAGAAGTGGAGGGTCCTGCTCATGGGGAGGAAGAATCTCCTGCACCAGTGCAGGTGAGGGCTTGAGCTGCTGGGAAGCAGCTCTGTGGAGAAGGACCTGGGAGTGCTGGTGGCCAACAGGTTCACCACCAGCCAGCAAGATGCCCTTGGAGCCAAGGGTCTCCTGGGCTGCATGGTGAGAAGTGTGGCCAGCAGGTCAAGGGAGGTTCTCCTCTCACCCTCCTCTGCCCTGCTGAGGCCACAGCTGGAGGGCTGGGGCCAGCTCTGGGCTCCCCCAGTTCAAGAGAGGCAGAGATCTGCTGGGGAGAGCCCAGCAGAGGCTACAGAGAGGCTGAGGAGCAAAGTCTGAGAGCCTGGAGCAGAGCAGCCCCAGAGGGGAGCTGAGCAGTGCTCAGCAAGAGCTGAAGGCTTGGGGGCAAGAGGCTGGGGCCAGGCTCTGCTCAGTGCTGCCCAGGGACAGGGCAAGGGGCACAGACTGGAGCCCAGGAGGCTCCACCTGAGCAGGAGGAGAAAGCTGTTCGGTGTGAGGCTGCTGGAGGCCTGGAGCAGGCTGCCCAGAGAGGCTGTGGAGAGCTCCCAACCCCCTCTGGGCACTGTGCTGCTGGGCAAACTGCTGGGGGTGCCCTGCTGGGGCAGGGGGGTTGGTCTGGGTGAGCTCCAGAGCTCCCTCCCAACCTCCCCACGCTGGGCGGCTGTGAGGTGGGGGCTCAGCCGTGGCCAGCAGCAGACGGGGGGGGGGGGGGGGGGGGGGGGCAGAGGGGTGCTGAGCAGGCTGGATTGGTGCTCACCTGCGGAGCTGGGCCAGGGTGTCTGTCACTGTCTTGCAGCGCTTCAGGAGCCCGTCCAGGCGGTTGGGCTCCTCCTTGAGGAACTTGACAGCTTCCACCTCCACCCTCAGCACCACCCGCATCTTGCTCTGCAGGCTGGGGAACTGGGCTGGGGAGGCAGAGTGGAGGGGGTCAGCAGAGCCCCCGCCAGGCTTGGGGTGCCCAGCTGGCAGTGCCAGGGCACCCCCACGCACGCTCAGCCCGCCGTGCCCCGTGGCGCGGGCAGCCTGCAGGAGGGAGCAGGGTGAGCCCCGGGCGGCCTGGGCTGACGCTCCCCCAGCTCCCTGTGCCTCATCATCCCTCCCCCAGCCAGCTGCAGGCACCCAGCCCAGCTCCTGAAGGTGCCCTCTCCACACCCACGGGCAGCAGACACCGTCCTGGGTGTGGGGGCTTGGGACCCAGGACCCTTGGAAACCTGGTGGCAGGGCCAGGGTGGTGATGTCCCTGCCCAGCCTTCTGCTCCCCCTCCCAGCTGCTCCCCACCAGCCCAGCTCCAGGGGAAGGCTGCAGGACAGCAGAGCTGCTCCTAGCCCTGCCCTGGAGCCAGGCTGCTCAGGGCCTTCAGCAGCTTTGTCTGGCAGGAGCTGGCCCTGCCCCATGGCAAGGAGAGGTTGGATCTCCACGACCCTTTAAGGTCCCTCCCAACTCATCCAGTCGGATTCTGTGCCGGTGGGCACCAGCAGAAGCTGCCCTGGGGGTGCAGAACCACACCTGCAGCTCCAAACAGCCCACAGCCAGGTTGCAATGGTAGGGATGGGGCAGGGAGATGCAGGCAGGCTCTGCTTGCTGCCCAGCCCTGGCCCCAGCCCTCTCCTCACCCTTGAGGTCTGTCAGCGTCTCCCCCAGCTGCTTGAGCACCACTGCCTTCTCCTCCAGCTCCTGCACGGGGATCAGCCGATGGTTGTGGGTCAAATCCTTCTGGATCTTCTCCACTGACTTCTCCAGGTCACTGTGAGCAGAGAGGGCGAGGAGGGGGAGAGCAGAGAGGGCGAGGAGGGGGAGAGCAGAGAGGGCGAGGAGGGGGAGAGCAGAGAGGGCGAGGAGGGGGAGAGCAGAGAGGGCGAGGAGGGGGAGAGCAGAGAGGGCGAGGAGGGGGTGAGCAGAGAGGGCGAGGAGGGGGTGACACCGCTGCCCCACCGTGCTGCACAGCCCCAGGGTCACCAGCCTGGCAGGTGCCCAGGCAGCAGCAGAGCAGACAGCAGGTCTGGAGCCCCTCCCTGTGCAGGATGAGGAACCAAGGATGGACTCAGGGATCTCCAGGGCTCCCTTCCATTGCTCCACTGGGGAGGGACTCTTGAAGGTGTCTGGGAGCGATAGGAGTGGGGGGGATGGAGCAGAACTAGCAGTGGGGAGATTGAGATTGGCTGTGAGGAAGAAGTTGTTCCCCAGGAGGGTGCTGAGAGCCTGGCACAGGCTGCCCAGGGAGGTGGTGGAAGCCTCATGCCTGGAGGCTTTTAAGGCCAGGCTGGAGGTGGCTGTGAGCAACCTGCTGTGGTGTGAGGGGTCCCTGCCCGTGGCAGGGGGTTGGGACTGGCTGAGCCTTGAGCTCCCTTCCAACCCTGACAGTTCTGTGACTCCAGCCCCTGCCCTCCTGCTGCTGTGTGGCTGAGCCCCCTGCAGAGCTGCTGCTTGGCCTCTGGGGAGCTTCTGGCCCAGCCTGCAGGGACCCAGCTGCACCCCCAGGGGTGATCATCGTGGCAGGTCCCCATGCAGCAGCAGAGCAGACAGCAGGCCTGGAGCCCCTCCTTGTGCTAGCTAAGCATTCAAGCATGGCCTCAGTGCCCTCCAGAGGTCCCTTCCACCCCCACCCTCCCGCTCCATGCGGCCGAGCGCCCTGCGGAGCTTGACCCCCCCGGTGGGAGGTTGTGGCCCAGCCTGCAGAAAGGGCCCCGATGGCTGCACCCCCCTCTGCCCCCGGGGGGCTCACTTGAGCTGCTGGGTGATGAGCTCCTCCTCGTTGAGGTATCTGAGCCGCTCCTCCTCCACCAGGCTGCGCTGGCGCTGCAGGGGGTCCTCCTGCTTGCGCATGGTGTCCGTCACCCTCACGCTCAGCTCCGTCTCCGTCCGCCGCAGCATGGACCTCACTGTCTCCTGGTTCTGCAGCTGGGGGCAGGAGGGAAAGAGCCCTTCAGGCCAAGCGGGATCCACCCCAGCAAGGGAGAGGGATCCCCACGGGTGACCTGGCGGTCAGCTAGGGACGGCCTGAGCGCATCAAGAGAAGTGTGGGTGGCAGGGTCTGCCCCGGCGCTGCTCGGCCCCGCTGAGGCCACAGCTGGAGGGCTGGGGCCAGCTCTGGGCTCCCCCAGTTCAAGAGAGGCAGAGAAGTGCTGGAGAGAGTCCAGCAGAGGCTACAGAGAGGCTGAGGGGCTTGGAGCAGCTCTGTGAGGAGCAAAGGCTGAGAGCCTGGAGCAGAGCAGCCCCAGAGGGGAGCTGAGCCATGCTCAGCAAGAGCTAAAGGCTGGGGGCAAGAGGCTGGGGCCAGGCTCTGCTCAGCGGTGCCCAGGGACAGGGCAAGAGGCACAGAGTGGAGCCCAGGAGGTTCCACCTGAGCAGGAGGAGAAAGTTCTTTGGTGTGGGGGTGCTGGAGGCCTGGAGCAGGCTGCCCAGAGAGGATGTGGAGAGCTCCCAACCCCCCCCTGGGCACTGTGCTGCTGGGCAAGCTGCTGGGGGTGCCCTGCTGGGGCAGGCTGGGGTCAGTCTGGCTGAGCTCCAGAGGTCCCTTCCAGCCCTCAGCAGGCTGGCATCCTGTGCAGGGAGAGGGTCCTCCTGTTTGGGGGCCCTGGCATCCTGTGCAGGGAAGGTCCTCCTGTTTGGGAGGGGGCTGGCATCCTGTGCAGGAGAGGGTCCTCCTGTTTGGGGGCCCTGGGTGCAGGGAGGGTCATCCTGCTGGCATCCTGTGGAGGGAGAGGGTCCTCCTGTTTGGGGGCCCTGGCATCCTGTGCAGGGAGGGTCCTCCTGTTTGGGGGCTGGCATCCTGTGCAGGGAGCTGGCATCCTGTGCAGGGAGGGTCCTCCTGTTTGGGGGGGCTGGCATCCTGTGCAGGGAGAGGGTCCTCCTGTTTGGGGGCCCTGGCATCCTGTGCAGGGAAGGTCCTCCTGTTTGGGGGGGCTGGCATCCTGTGCAGGGGAGGGTCCTCCTGTTTGGGGGGGCTGGCATCCTGTGCAGGGAGAGGGTCCTCCTGTTGGGGGGGGGGGCTGGCATCCTGTGCAGGGAGGGTCCTCCTGTTTGGGGGGGCTGGCATCCTGTGCAGGGGAGGGTCCTCCTGTTTGGGGGGGCTGGCATCCTGTGCAGGGAGAGGGTCCTCCTGTTTGGGGGGGGCTGGCATCCTGTGCAGGGAGGGGTCCTCCTGTTTGGGAGGGCCCTGGCATCCTGTGCAGGGAAGGTCCTCCTGTTTGGGGGGGGCTGGCATCCTGTGCAGGGGAAGGTCCTCCTGTTTGGGGGGGGGCTGGCATCCTGTGCAGGGAGAGGGTCCTCCTGTTTGGGAGGGGCTGGCATCCTGTGCAGGGGAGGGTCCTCCTGTTTGGGGGGCTGGCATCCTGTGCAGGGAGGGTCCTCCTGTTTGGGGGGGCTGGCATCCTGTGCAGGGAGGGTCCTCCTGTTTGGGGGGGCTGGCATCCTGTGCAGGGAGGGTCCTCCTGTTTGGGGGGGCTGGCATCCTGTGCAGGGAGAGGGTCCTCCTGCTTGGGGGGGCTGGCATCCTGTGCAGGGAGAGGGTCCTCCTGTTTGGGGGGGCTGGCATCCTGTGCAGGGAGAGGGTCCTCCTGTTTGGGGGGGGCTGGCATCCTGTGCAGAGAGGGTCCTCCTGTTTGGGGGGGGGGGCTGGCATCCTGTGCAGAGAGGGTCCTCCTGTTTGGGGGCTGGCATCCTGTGCAGGGAGGGTCCTCCTGTTTGGGGGGGGCTGGCATCCTGTGCAGGGAGGGTCCTCCTGTTTGGGGGGGCTGGCATCACCCCGGCACGAGCCGGCAGGGGCTGGGGTCCCAGCGCCCGGCACCCACCTGGAGCTTCTTGAGCTGCTGCAGCTGGTTGCGGAGGTCGCTGGCGTTCTGCTGCAGGTCGTGGAGGTGCAGCTGCATGTGCAGGCGAGTGATGGCCGTGGGCTGCCCTGCGGGGGTGCTGCTGGCAGAGGGGGCGGGGGCGCGGGCACCGGCGTGCCCATGCCGCTGCGGCTGGCGGCTGCGGGGAGGGCGAGCGCGGGCTGAAGCCTCTGCCCCGCGGCTCTCCCAGCACACAGCTCCCCTCTCTCCCCCTCTCTCCCTCTCTCTCTCTCTCTTCCCCCACCCCATGCTTTGGCCCAGCAGGTCTGGGTGGTCTCCAAATCCCACCCCAGCCCAGGCTGGCTCCAAGGAGCGGTCACCCCGGAGCTGGGTGCCCCTCCCTGGGGGCGCTCAAGGTCAGGCTCGCTGTGGCCCTGGGCAGCCTGCTCCAGCTGGAGCTGTCCCTGGTGCCCGCAGGGGGGTTGCACAAGGCGACCTTGGAGGGTCCCTTCCAGCCTGATGCAATCTGTGAAGCTGTCCCCCACAGGTTTCCAGCACATGACCCCTCCCTGGAGGTGCTCAGGGCCAGGCTGGATGAGGCCCTGAGCAGCCTGGGCTGATGGGAGGGGTCCCTGCCCAGGGCAGGGGGGTTGGAGCTGGCTGATCTTGAAGGTCCCTTCCAACCCAAGCCAGTCTGTGGCTCTGTGGTGGGGGCTGCAACCTGGTGTGCCCACCCTGGGACTCCCAGCAGCCAGAGGTGGGGGTGCAGTGGGGGGAGGGGCTGGCTCCCCAGTCACTTACACGCTGATGGGGGCGTCCCACCGTTGGTGGCTTCTGTCTTCTCACTGCAGTGAAAGAGAGGAGGGGAGCGAGCGTGGACCAGGCACCTCCATCCTCACCAGCTCCTAGGGGCATGGCAGGGGCTGGTGGCCCCTGGGAGAGGGGGTAGGGACCCCAGTCTTGACCTAGTTGGGGGACTGCCCAGGGCCCCACAGCTGCTCCTTACCTGGGGGTCTCGGGCTCGGAGCCGCGGAGCAGGGCGCTCTGCACCAGCCCTGTCAGGCTGGCAATCTGCTTCTCCATGGCCTCCATCCGCTCCCTGCCACGGGGAAGGGAGAGGGCACAGCTGAGGGCACGTCCTGGCCTCACCCACAGCCACCCACCAGGCCCCTGCAAGCCCCCAGGAGGGGAGGTGGCAGCACCTCCGTCACCAGCCACATCCATCCCCCTCCTTCCCTCTCTCCTCCTGCCTCCACTTATCTCCAGGTGCTCCCCTCAAGCCCCATGGAGGATTCGGTGCTTCCTCCTCCACCTTGGCACCTCTGCCAGGGCGGGGATGAGGCAAAGCCTTCCTCTGTTCTTCCTCTTCCTCCCCAGCTGCACCAGCAGAGCAGCAAAGCTCCTCCCCCAAGGTGGTCTCCCCTCACATGCAGCAAGTGGCAGGAGAGCATCCCTGGAGGTGGTCTAGAAACCTGCAGCCCCTGGGGCCAGGGTTTGGGGGCCGGGCCGGGGCGGCGTGGGGTCGCCGGTTGGATTTGATGACCTTTTGAGAGCTTTTCCCACCCAACCCATTCCACGATTCTAAGCGCTGAGCTGTGGGGCCAGGCTGCCCAGGGAGATGCTGCAGTCCCCAGCCCCGCAGGGGCTGCCCAGCCCCCGGATGCGCCGCCCAGAGCCGCGGCTGGGTGGCAGAGTTGGGGCTGCGAGCTCCGGGCGAGACTCGACGAACCCTCAAAGCTCCCTCCCGACCTCACCGCCTCCACGGCTTGCCCCATCCCTCCCTACCTCGTCTCCGTGTCCTTGGCCGGCCCCGGGGATGCGAATCCCGAGAGGGCGCGGTCGGCAGGGCCGGGGAAGAGCTCGGGGGCCCCGAGGAGCTGGGGTTGCGCTGCTTGCCCACCGGGCTCTCCATGAAGACGGAGGAGCAGGAATCCTTGCGGAACGACTGCCGGACGGGGGAGGAGCGGCTGGGGGGTCCCGAGTAGGGGCTGTGGGGGCTTTGCCCTGCTTGAACTTCCACCAGGCGGCCGTCAGCAGCCATCTTCTGCGGGGAGGAGGGGGCAGACGGAAGCCCAGCCCGGGGCCGTAGCTGTCGCCGTAGAGGGGGCGTTGGGTTTGTACAAAGTGTCCTCCAGCTCCGTCTGCAGCGCCGCCGCCGAGTAGGTGCTGAGCGAGCGGACCGAGCCCCTCTTGTAGAGCCCCCCCGAGGAGTAGCCGAAAGGGTCTCCCATGCCGGCCAGGGACTGGGTGGAGGTGATGCTGAGCCTGCCCTCATGCACCATGCCGTAGGGGTCGGCGTAGAGCCCTTCGTTCTTCACCAGCACCACGTTCTTGCCGGCCAGGTCCTCGTCCGGCTTCACGTCTCGGCGCTCCAGGATGGCGCTGGGGCTGGGGGACACCCCTGGGCGGGGGGCAGGCTGGAGAGCCGCTCGCCGTGGTGCACAGGGCTGCCCGCGTAGGAGGGAGGCCGCCCCCCGCTGTAGGACATGCGGGAACGGGACGGGGAGGAGGACTGCAGGACGGGGGGAGGGGAGCCCGAGGTGAGGTGGGAGGCTGGGGACATGTTGTTCAAGCGGCGGGTGGGAGAGGACTCCCTCGAGGTGTAGACCATCTCCCGCTGGGGAAAGGGAGGGAGAGGAGGGGAGGGGAGGTCAGGGTGGGCGGTCCCCGTGGGGTGGAGCCCTGCCCCTTCGCTCCCTGCGTGGATGGGACCTGCCTCAACCTCCTCCGAGGGTCTGCAGGTCCTGCATCTTCACCTGGCCTTGGAAAAGGGCAGCTCCCTGATGCCCACCCTGGAGCAGGCAGGTCCCTCCTGCCCATTGTGGAGCAGGCAGCTCCCTGGTGCCCACCCTGGAGCAGGCATCTCCTTGGTGCCCACCCTGGAGCAGGCAGCTCCCTGGTGCCCACCCCTGGCACAGCCATGCAGTGCCCATTCCCTGTCTCCATTGCTTTCTCTCTTCACCGGTCCCAGTCAGCAGGGTGCACCCACCCCCAGGCTCCCCCCAGTGCCACCCCCAGCCCCCTCGTACCCTCAGGTCCCCGTTGGCGATGTGTGAGGCTGGGAAGGAGGCGTAGAGAGGCTCTTTCCGGTAGATTTTGATGATGCTTCTGTCCTGGATGTCCCTGGCAGGGGAAGGAGAGCCATGAGCACCCCCTCACGCAGCCCCCAAGCCTGCCAGGGCGTCCCAGCCCCCAGCCCTGCACCCCCCACCCCTCCCTCCTGCTTCCATCCCGTGAAGAGAAGGCTGAGAGGGGATTGAATCGATGCCTATCAATAGCCGAGGGCTGGGGGCAGGAGGGAGGGGAGAGGCTCTGCTGGGCTGCACCCTGGGGTAGGGCAAGGGGCAGGGGATGGAAACTGCAGCACAGGAGGTTCCACCTCAGCATCAGGAGGGTGAGGGGCACATGGAGCCCCTGGAGCCTTTCCAGCCCCATCTGGATGTGCTCTGTGTGACCTGGGCTGGAGTCTGTGCTCCTGCTCTGGCAGGGGGGTTGGACTGGGTGATCTCCTGAGCTCCCTTCCCACCCCCTGGCATGCTGTGAGCATTTCCTCACTCGTGGTGACCTCAAGGGCAGCAGAAGGGAGGTGTGGCGAGCCCCTGAGCCCCCCCCCCCCTCCAAGCCTCACCTGACATCCTCCAGCTCATAGAAGACGTTCCTTGCCTCGTCCTTGATGAGGATGGCTGTGTTGGGGGACTTCAGCATCCCCATGGTGAGCTTCTGGGGGAACATGTGGACGATGAGGGCGTGGAGGGTGTCCATGCTGCTGATCTCGTGGGTGATGTGCACGCGCCGCGTCTCGTCCCCGAACTGCAGGAAGAGGACCCCTGGGAGGAGAAAAGGGAGGGGGCTGTGACCCCAGAGAACTGCAGGAAGAGGACCCCTGGGAGGAGAAAAGGGAGGGGGCTCCACCTGACCCCACAGATGTGCCAAGGCCACCAAGGAGCCTCCCTGCTCCCTCCTGCTTGGAGCTCCCTGTGCACACCCAGCTGAGAGTCCTCCTCCACCTGACCCCACAGATGTGCCAAGGCCACCAAGGAGCCTCCCTGCTCCCTCCTGCTTGGAGCTCCCTGTGCACACCCAACTTAAGGCCCCTCTCCATCTGACCCCAAAGATGTGCCAAGGCCACCAAGGAGCCTCCCTGCTCCCTCCTGCTAGGAGCTGTCTCTGTACACCCAACTTAAGGCCCCTCTCCATCTGACCCCACAGATGTGGCAAAGGCCACCAAGGAGCCTCCCTGCTCCATCTGACACTGAAGTTGTACCAAGGCCACCAAGGACCTGCTTGGAGCTCCCTGTGCACACCCAACTGAGAGTCCTCCTCCACCTGACCCCACAGATGTGCCAAGGCCACCGAGCAGCCTCCCTGCTCCCTCCTGCTAGGAGCTGTCTCTGTACACCCAACTTAAGGCCCCTCTCCCTCTGACCCCAAAGATGTGCCAAGGCCACCAAGCAGCCTCCCTTCTCCCTCCTACTTTGAGGTCCTGCTTGGAGATCTCTTTGAGCACCCAGCTGAGAGTCCTTCTCCCTCTGACACCACAGATGTGCCAAGGCCACCAAGGAGCCTCCTTTCTCCCTCCTGCTTGGAGCTCTCTGTGCACCCAACTGAGAGTCCTCCTCCCTCTGACACTGAAGTTGTACCAAGGCCAGCAAGGAGCCTTCCTTTTCCTCCCACTGAGGTCCTTCTGCTTGGAGGTCTCTGTCTGCACCCAGCTTAAGGCCCCCCTCCACATGACACCACAGATGTGCCAAGGCCACCGAGGAGCCTCCCTGCTCGGAGCTGTCTCTCTGCACCCAACTCAGAGCCCTTCTCCCTCTGACACTGAAGTTGTACCAAGGCCACCAAGGAGCCTTCCTTGCTCTTCCCTCTTTGAACTCCTCCTTGGAGGTCTCTTTCAGCACCCAACTGAGAGTCCTTCTCCCTCTGACACCACAGATGTGCCAAGGCCACCGAGGAGCCTCCCTTCCCCCTCCTGCTTGGAGGTGTCTCTGTGCACCCAACTCAGAGCCCTTCTCCCTCTGACACTGAAGTTGTACCAAGGCCACCAAGGAGCCTTCCTTGCTCTTCCCTCTTTGAACTCCTCCTTGGAGGTCTCTTTGTCCACCCAACTGAGGGCTTGAGGACCTCCTCCTCCCCCAAGGCATCTCCATCCCCTTGGCCACCCCTGGGCTTGGCTGGGCAGGGACCACCTGAGCCCACAGGCAGCACACGCCGGGGTCCAGCCACGGGGGGGGGGAGGGTGGGCAGGGAGGTGCCAGGCCCTGGGGGTACCTGGGGAGCGCAGCTTGGTCTGGCTGGTGGAGCGGGACAGGGGCAGGCTCTGCCTGAAGCGATTCATCCTGTTGAAGCCCAGCGGCAGCTCCGCCTCCGACATGGTCTCCAGGGACTCGGCCGAGGCGAAGGAGAGCTTGGCTTGGTCAGCCAGGCCAGGCTGGGAGCCCTGGGAGTGCCTGGAGCTCCTTGTCTGGGAGAGGAGAGGAGAGGGGAGAGAGGAGAGGAGAGCTGAGTGTCCTGTCCCCAGCCCTGGAGGCGCTGCTCCTGCGCCGGGCTGAGCCGCAGCCAGGGGGGCTGAGGTCTGGAGCACAGCAGTGTGGTGCCTGCTTGAAGCCCCCCTCCAAAGGGCCCTTCCAACCCCCAGAACAGGATTACAGCACCCTGGGATGGCTCAGGTTGGAAGGGACCTCCAAGATCCTCCAGTTCCAGCCCCCTGTCACGGGCAGGGACAGCTCCCACCAGCCCAGGTTGCTCAAGGTCTCATCCAGCCTGGTCCTGAACACCTCCAGAGAGGAGGCAGCCACAGCCTCCCTGGGCAACCTGTGCCAGGCTCTCCCCACCCTCACTGGCAAGAATTTCTTCCTCATCTGCGGTCTCAGTCTCCCTTTTCCAGCTCAAAGTCACTGCCCCTCGTCCCCCAGGCCCTTGTCACAAGTCCCTCCCCAGCTCTCCTGGAGCCCCTTCAGGTCCTGGCAGGCTGCTCCGAGGTCTCCCTGGAGCCTTCTCCAGGCTGACCAGCCCCAACTCTCCCAGCCTGGCCACACAGGGGAGGCTTTCCAGCCTCTGATCATCCCACCTGTGCCAGGCTCCCCCCACCTGTGCCAGGCTCTCCCCACTCTCACCAACAAGAACTTCTCCTTCCTCTCCAGCCTCACCCTGCCCTCTCCCGGCCTCACCCTGCCGGCTGCCAGCCCCCCCCGGGCTCTGCCATCCCTTCTCCCCTGGCCACCCCAGCTGCCATCCTTGGGAGCTGGTAGTGCCACAGCCTGAACCCTGCTGTGCTGGAGGCTCTTTGCCCGCCTGGCACATCCCATTTCTCCTGCCGTAAACCCAAAGCCATTTCTCCCCCTCCTCTCCCTCCCCTCCCTTCTCCAGGCTCACACACCCATAAACCTTGCTGCTGCTTGGCTTCCAGAGCAAGCCAGGCACTTATGCTCCCCAGGAGCTGGCTGAGTGGAGTAATGGATGTGCAACCTCCAGGAACTGCAAAGGTGATTCCAGCTGCTGGCAGGCTCTGGCACAGCCAGCCAGGGGCTGCTTTCAGCTCACAGAACCACAGAACTCTCAGGGTTGGAAGGGACCTCAAGGCTCAGCCAGCTCCAACCCCCTGCCACGGGCAGGGACCCCTCACCCCACAGCAGGTTGCTCACAGCCACCTCCAGCCTGGCTGCAAACACCTCCAGGCAGGAGGCTGCCACCACCTCCCTGGGCAGCCTGTGCCAGGCTCTCACCACCCTCCTGGGGAACAGCTTCTTCCTCACATCCAATCTCAATCTCCCCACTTCTAGTTTTGCCCCATCCCCCCCCAGTCCTATCCCTCCCTGACACCCTCCAAAGTCCCTCCCCAGCCTTCTGGGAGCCCCCTGCAGATCCTGGAAGGCCACAATGAGGTCTCCCTGGAGCCTTCTCCTCTCCAGCCTGCACAACCCCAACTTCCTCAGGCTGTCCTCACAGCAGAGCAGCTCCAGCCCTCTGCTCCTCCTCATGGCCCTTCTCTGGGCACCTTCCAGCCCCTCCAGACCCTTCCTGGCACAGAGGCTCCAGAGCTGGACCCAGAGCTGCAGCTGTGGTCTCAGCAGAGCAGAGGGGGAGAATCCCCTCCCTGGCTGTGCTTCTCCTGCTGCAGCCCAGGCTCTGCTTGGCTCTCTGGGCTGCAAGTGAGGGAGATGAGGGAACTCAGAAGGCACCTGGGATGGCTTTGTGCCCTCCAGCCTGGGGTGGAAGAGGTGAGCAAGGAATTGCAGGAGGCACAGGGGGGCTGTGGATGGGCTGCTGTAGGTGCCCAGGGCAGTGCCAGTGTTGGCTGGCAGCCCCTGGCCTGGGCTGATCCCCAGTAGTGTGGGCAGCAGGTGAAGGGAGGGGTTCTGCCCCTCTGCTCTGATGAGATACCCCCTGCAGTGCTGGGGTCGGCTCTGGGCCCCTGGAGTGGGCACTGGTGAGGGCACAGCTCAAATCCTGGGCTCCCTCACTCCAAGGAGGACAGTGAGGAGCTGGAGCAGGACCAGAGGAGGGCAACAAAGCTGAGGAAGGGTCTGGAGAACTTCTGAGGAGCAGCTGAGGGAGCTGGGGGTGTTCAGGCTGGAGAAGAGGAGGCTCAGGGGAGGCCTCCTGGCTCTCCACAGCTCCCTGAGAGGAGGCTGGAGCCGGGGGGGGGGTTGAGCTCTTCTTCCAAAGAACAAATGATGGAACAAGAGGAACTGGCCTCAGGCTGCCCCAGGGCAGGTCGAGGTTGGCCATGAGGAGCAATTTCTTCCCCTTGAGGGCTGCCCAGGCCTGGCCCAGGCTGCCCAGGGGCAGTGGTGGGGTCTCCATCCCTGGAGGGGTCTCAAAGCCCTGGAGCTGTGGTGCTGAGGGCCAGGGGCTGGTGGTGCCCTGGGGCAGGGCTGGCTCAAGGCTTGGACTCCATGGCCTTCAAGACCTTCCTCCACCCAAACAACTCCATGACTCCCAACACTCATCCAGGTCCCCTTGCCACAGGTAGTCCCCTGGCAGGGGATCCCAGGCTCCCTCTCCATAGCCCCCAGAGGACAACATTCCCTTTTTGCCAGGCAGGTTTGAACCTGGGGAGATCAAACTGGGAGGACAAAACAGCTCCTGGGGTGAGGAGGAGGCAAGCAGGAGAAGGAAGGAGAAGAAGGAGAAGGAGAAGGAAGGAGAAGGAAGGAGAAGGAGAAGGAAGGAGAAGAAGGAGAAGGAGAAGGAAGGAGAAGAAGGAGAAGGAGAAGGAAGGAGAAGAAGGAGAAGGAGAAGGAAGGAGAAGAAGGAGAAGGAGAAGGAAGGAGAAGGAGAAGAAGAAGAAGGAGGAGGAGAAGGAAGGAGAAGAAGAAGAAGGAGAAGGAAGGAGAAGAAGGAGAAGAAGAAGAAGAGAACCAGCCCCAAATCAATAGGAACTGATCCCAGCCAGCAGCAGCAGCACTGAAATGAGACATTAATTGGGTGATTTAATTAATCCTGTGGGGAGGAGTTCTGTAGGACTTGAAATGTTCTGGCTGCAGCTAATTGCTGGAAAATTGGCTGCTTTGGGTTTTGTTGTGGCCTTAGCTCAAAGGATGCTGGCAGGGAAGGGCCTCAAGCTCTCAGCATCAAGGAGGGAAGCTGGGGGCTGGGTGGACCCAGGGAGCCCTGCAGTGGGCTGGCTGGGGAGGGAGCTGCAAGGCCAGGCAGCTCCAAACCCCCTGCCGTGCCCAGGGACAGCTCTCAGCTGGACTCAAGGCCTCATCCAGCCTGGCCCTCAGCACCCCCAGGCAGGAGGCAGCCACAGCCTCCCTGGGCAGCCTGGAAGCTCCACTCCAACCCTGCTCTGCCTCAGCTCCAAACCCTTCCCCCTGGGGCTGGCTCCAGACCCCCTCAGCAGAAGTCTCTCTGCAGCCTCCCTGCAGGATCCCTGCAGGTCCTGGCAGCAGCTCTGAGGTGCCCCTGGAGCCTTCTCCCCTGCAGGCTGCACAGCCCCAGCTCCCCCAGCCTGTGCTCCCAGCAGAGCTGCTCCAGCCCTGGGCTCATCCCTGTGGCCTCCTCTGGCAGCTCTGTGTCCTCCTCCTGCTGGGGACAGCAGAGCTGGAGGCAGGATTGGAGGGGAGGTCTCAGCAGGGCAGAGCCAAGGGGCAGGATCCCCTGGGCCAGAGCACCCCCAGCCCCAGCAGGGGCCAGGGAGGGGTCTGCAGGGGGTGAGGCAGCTGCAGGGAGAAGAAGGTGATGGGGAGACCAAACCTTCTCTCCTCCATGTTCAGTCCAAGAAGGACACTGAGGAGCTGGAGCAGGGCCAGAGAAGGGCAAGGAAGGTGGGGAAGGGGCTGGGGGAGGGGGCTGGGGAGGGGCAGCTGAGGGAGCTGGGGGTGTTCAGCCTGGAGAAGAGGAGGCTGAGGGGAGACCTCAATGCCCTCTCCAGCTCCCTGAGAGGAGGCTGGGGCCAGCTGGGGGCTGGGCTCTGCTGTCTAGTGACAACTGATAGGAGAAGGCAAAACAAAAGCCACCCAGGGCCATGGGACAGGGATGTGGGAGGCCTGTCCCTGCTGGCACCCTGGGCAGGAAGAGTGTGGGAGCAGCTCTGGGGAGGTCGAAGCTGTGGTGGGTGAGGGTCAGGGTGACTGCAGCCTGCCCTGGAGGGAGAAAGCTGCTCAGCTGGCTGCCAGGGATCAATCCCTGCCCCCAGGAGCCTCCTGTGTGCTGGAGCAGAGGGAACCTCGCTGGTGCAGAGCCCCTTCCACCCTGGCCATGCCCCAGGGGTGCTGCTTTGCTGCTGCTGCTGCAGGGGAAAACCCACTCAGAGCAGCCAGCTGCCCCCAGCCCCCTCCTGGGGAAGGCAGCAGGACCCCCACCCCCCCCTCCCCGTGCTGGCAGGGACAGGAGCGTCCCAAGCCCTCCCTGCGAGCCTTGCATAACAGAGGTGGGATGGGGAGTGGGGGAGGGGGATCTGGGGGATCTGATCTCCCCAGAGCTAAAAGACAAGAGTAAGAGAGTCTTTTCCTTCCTAAACACCTCCCAACAGTCCCTTCGCTGTCAGGGCTGCAGCAACTGCACCAGAGCAGCCTGGCTGGATGAGGAAGATCCTCTCCTCCTCCTCTCTCCTCCTTCCCTGTCCCCATCCTACCTCTCTTCTCCTTGTCCCCATCCTCCCTCCCTCCTCCTTGTCCCCATCCTTCCCTTCTCCTCCTTCCCTTCTTGCTTCTCCTTGTTTCCATCCTTCCCTCCCTCCTCCTTGTCCCCATCCTTCCCTTCTCCTTGTTCCCATCATTCCTTCCCTTCTCCTTGTTCCCATCCTTCCCTTCTCCTCCTTCCCTTCTTGCTTCTCCTTGTTCCCATCCTTCCCTCCCTCTTCCTTGTCCCCATCCTTCCCTTCTCCTTGTTCCCATCATTCCTTCCCTTCTCCTTGTTCCCATCCTTCCCTCCCTCCTCCTCGTCCTCATCCTTCCCTTCTCCTCCTTCCCTGCTTGCTTCCTTCTCCTCGTTCCCATCCTCCCCTCCCTTCTCCTTGCCCTCTTCTCCTTGCCCTCATCCTTCCCTTCTTCTCCCCATCCACCCCCTCCCTTCCTCCCCACCCCTCTTCCTCTCTCCAATTCACCCTTCCCAGCCTTGAGTGCTGCACCCTCGGGGCTGGAGGAGGGAAGGAGCTGAGGTGCCAGCAGTGCTCTGGGGACAAGGCTGAGGAAGGAGGTTGTCCCTTTGCACCTGAGGGTGCTGGGCACCACACTCACCCTGCTGGAGCAGGGAATGGATGAGAGATGCTTGGTCTTGATGAAGAGCTGAGATGGGGAGGTGGGGGAAGGGTTTAGAAGGGGAGCAGAGGGACACAGAGGAGGGTGGCAGAAGGATTCTGGAGGGAGCAGAGCTGGGGGAGCTGGGGCAGAGGAGCAGCCCTGGACCTCCCTCAGGGCACTTGGAAGAGGAGATGGGAAAGAAAAAGCCAAGAAAGAACAGGTGGGGGAAGGAGCAGAGAGTCAGGAAGGTTGGAAGAGCCCTCTGAGAGGTTGGAAGAGCCCTCTCAGATCATCCAGCCCGGCCACCAACACCTCCCTGGCCGCCACAAACCACCTCCCCAAGGGCCACCTCCAAGGGCCCCGGCCCGGGGCTGGAGCAGAGCCCCCTGCAGCGGTTCCCTCGCCCAGCCCCAAGCCTCCGGAGCTCATTCCCGGTTCCAGTCACTTCCTGAGACAGGCAGCGAGCCCGAGCCTGCAGAGGGACCCCCCGGGGGGCACAGCAGAGGGTTTGTCACGGCAGAGGCGGCCGAGCCTTAGCCCAGCACCTTGCCCCCGCCCGGGGCGCTGCTGGACGTGACCTGAGCAGGAAGCAGCCGCTTCAGCCCCGAACCTTCCTGAGCCCTCCGCGCATCGCCACCGCCCCCAGCACTCGGTCACCCGCGGTGCCCAGGGCTGTGGCAGCCACCAGGAGATGATTTGCAACACGGACAGCAGGGAGGAGAAGTGGAGAGGGGGAGGAAAAGGTCCCTGAGCACCCTGCTGAGACGTGCCCGGGGTACACAGCATCCTCCTCCCTCCTCCTGCCAGCTCTGCAGCCTGTCCTGGCCCAGAGGCAGCCCTCTCCCCCCTGCCCCAGCAAACCCCGGTCAGAACAAGCTCCAATACAGACCTGGACTTGCAGCTGGGGTGGAGGAGCCCTCGCTGTGCTAATGCCACCAGCAGCCTCTGTCCCCAGGCTCAGCCTCTTGCCAGGACTCCACCATCACCACCCCCGAAGCAGCCTGGGCTGCACTGGGCTGCTGCTGCTGCAGGGCTGACTCCAAGTGGCAGCCCCCAGCTCCCCCCAGCTCCCTCTCCATCCTGCCCCACAGGCAGGGAGGATGAGCTGGAGAGCCCTGGGGCGCAGTGGGCATCGCCCTGGCCTGGCTGGCTGGAGCCTTGCGGAGGTGCTGGGCAGCCAGGTTGCCACCTTCCCACTTCCTGAGGGCTTTCATCTCCTCTGCTGCGCTGCACGATGGGGATAAAGGCAAGAGCCCCCTAAAACCCGCTGTGGGCAGCTTGGGAAACAGCTGGCACGGGGCTGGCAGCTGCCCTGGGCAAAGCAGCAGCAGCAGCAGCAGCGGTCTCCCGAACCCACAACGCCCAGCTCCAGCCCCTGGCTGGACACCCGGCTGGATTAAGCCCTTCCTAATCCCCCTCTCATCATCTAATCCAGCATCTGAGCAGGGGTCCCATCTGGTGCCAGGCTCTCGGGGTGGGCACTGGAGCTCAGCATCACCAGGGGCTGGGTTCTGCTGGGGAGGAGGAGGAGGAGGAACTCCTCCCACCGGCAGCCTCCCGGCCCTGGTGCTGGGAGCGGGGCAGGAGGTCCCAGCACGGCTGCCGGGGCTGAGCTGGGCTAGGAGCCAGCCCAGGCTCTCCCTGGGGGAGCAGGCTGAGCTGCTGCCCCTTCCTGTGCCACCTCCTGCCCCTTCCTGTGCCACCTCCTGCACAGCACCCCTTCGGAGGATCCCATGGGAAAGGGTCACGAGAGCTCTCACATGGGGCTGCTACTGCGTGCTCCCCAGAGCCTTCCTCTCCATCCTGCCTGATGCCCCTCAGAGCCTTCCTCTCCATCCTGCCTGATGCCCCTCAGAGCCTTCCTCTCCATCCTGATGCCTGAGCCTTCCTCTCCATGCCCCCTCAGAGCCTTCCTCTCCATCCTGCCTGATGCCCCCAGCCTTCCTCTCCACCCTGCCTGATGCCCCTCAGAGCCTTCCTCTCCATCCTGCCTGATGCCCCTCAGAGCCTTCCTCTCCACCCTGCCTGATGCCCCTCAGAGCCTTCCTCTCCACCCTGCCTGATGCCCCTCAGAGCCTTCCTCTCCACCCTGCCTGATGCCCCTCAGAGCCTTCCTCTCCACCCTGCCTGATGCCCCTCAGAGCCTTCCTCTCCACCCTGCCTGATGCCCCTCAGAGCCTTCCTCTCCATCCTGCCTGATGCCCCTCAGAGCCTTCCTCTCCATCCTGCCTGATGCCCCTCAGAGCCTTCCTCTCCATCCTGCCTGATGCTCCTCAGAACCTTCCTCTCCATCCCTGCTTGATGCTTCCCAGAGCCTTCCTCTCCATCCCTCTTCTCCATCCCTGCCATCTCCATTTCTCTCTGGCATCCCCTGCCTCCCTCCCCCTGCCTCCCTCCACGTCCCCTCCTGCCCTGAACTCCCAGCCCCTGGCTCGCTGGAGCCGGAGGGGACAGCTCCTGCTGGCGGCGCCGGGACCAGGACGCTGCAGGCAGGGGACAACCAACCCCCACAAGGCAGAGCTGGAGGAGAGCAGCCCTGAAAGCCTGACCCAGATCACTGCTCCCAGTCCACGCCGTCCCCTGGCTAAACAGGCCTCAGAAACAAAGGGCTGGGAGGAAGGGAGGGGGTGGGAAAACAGCCGATGTGGTCCCTTTGCCCTTCCCAACACCTGCAAAAGCCTTTCCCTGGATACTGCAGGTGCAGTCCCCACCTCCGGGCTCCCTGCTGCTGGGGCAGAGCCAAGCCTCCTCCATTCGTCCTCAGAGAGCTGTGCCAGGGCTGCTCAGGGCCAGGGAAAGCCTCTCCCCTTGGATGCTCCCAATGCCTGGGCACTGGGGAAGCAAAGGCTGCAGCACATGGGGCCGGGAGAGCCCTTGGGGAGGGCAGGGAAAGGGGGAGGGGGGCTGGCGCCTGGGCTGCTCATCTCTGTGCTGCCAGGGAGGGTCAGGAGTGAATAAAGCTGTTAGCAGGGCTGGGAGGGAGGAAAACAACATCTGTGCTGCCCTCCTGCAGCTCTGCTCCTGGCAACAGCTCCAAAGGAGAGTTGCATTGGAGTTGGAACCTTGTTCATTTCTCCTCCTCTTTAATCCGCCCCCCCCGAGCAGCTCTGAGAGCTGCTGAAGACCAGAGCCCAGGGAGGGAGAGCCTTCAGGTACCTGCCCTGCATGTGCCCCCTGTCTACCTGAGTCCATCCCAGCATCACTGAGCCCTTCCCTTCCCTTCCCTTCCCTTCCCTTCCCTTCCCTTCCCTTCCCTTCCCTTCCCTTCCCTTCCCTTCCCTTCCCTTCCCTTCCCTTCCCTTCCCTTCCCTTCCCTTCCCTTCCCTTCCCTTCCCTTCCCTTCCCTTCCCTTCCCTTCCCTTCCCTTCCCTTCCCTTCCCTTCCTTTCCTTCCCTTCCCCTTTCTCCCTCCTCCCTCTGCTCCCTCTCCCCTTCCCCTCCCCTCCTTCATCCTTCCCTTCACCCTTCCCCTTCTCCCTTTCCCCTGTCTCCCTTCCCCCTTCCTCCCTTCCCCTCTCCTCTTCCCCCTCCCCCTCTCCCTTTCCCCTTTTCCCCTCCCTCTTTCCCCTTTCCTTCCCCTTTCCCCCTCTCCCTTCCCCCTTTTCCCTTTCCCCCTTCCTCTTTGCCCTTTCCCTTTTCCCCATCCCCATCCCCTCAGTCCCCTCCTGGGCCCCAGGCCTGGCTGGAGGGCCTCTGGAGGGGCAGCCAAGGTGTGGGCCGGTGCAGCTTTGCACAGGTGAGCTCCAGTTGGTGTCTGGGGCCCTCCCGTGGGAGCCCCCCAAGGCTGCCTGGCTCACAGCAGCACAAAGAGGCCAAGGCTGGCAGGTCCTGAGTGCCTCCCACTGCCTCTTCCCAGTGGCTCCTGCCCTGCCTGAATTATTGATGCTCCCAGAGAGCAAAGTGGTCAGGAGCTGCTGGCTGCTTGGTAAGAGGAGCAGAGCCCAGGTAAGGGGACACTTGCCCAGCAGACACCTCCTCACCTCCAGGCTGCCTGGAAATCCATCCCAGGGAGCAGCCCTGAAGTGGGACACAGCCTCCCTGAAGTGGGACACAGCCACCCTGGGCAGGGCACAGCCTCCTTGGGCAGGGCACAGGCTCCTGGGCAGGGCACAGGCTCCCTGGGCAGGGCACAGGCTCCTTGGGCAGGGCACAGCCACCCTGGGCAGATCTCAGCACTGTGCCCAGCTCTGGTGCCCTCAGCACAAGGACCTGGAGCTGCTGGGGCAGGTCCAGAGATCATGAAGATGCTCAGAGGCTGCAGAACTTCCCCTGTGGGGCCAGGCTGAGGGTTGGGGCTGTGCAGCCTGGAGGAGAGAAGGCTCCAGGGAGACCTCAGAGCAGCCTTCAGTGCCTGAAGGGCTCCAGCAGAGCTGGGCAGGGACTCTGGACAAGGGCTGGGGGGTGACAGGCTGAGGGACAGTGGCTTGGAGCTGGGAGAGGGGAGACTGAGACTGGAGGGGAGGGAGGAATTCTTGCCAGAGAGGCTGGGCAGAGCCTGGCACAGGCTGCCCAGGGGAGGCTGTGGCTGCCCCCTCCCTGGAGGTGTTCAGGACCAGGCTGGATGAGGCCTGGGCTGGTGGGAGGGGTCCCTGCCCAGGGCAGGGGGGTTGGAACTGGTTGCTCCTGCAGCTCCCTTCCCACCCAACCCATTCTCTCCCTCTCCCTCCTCCCAGTCTCCCTTAGCCACGGGGGTCCTGGCCCCTGCCTTGGGCCCCAGCCCTGGCTGGGTGTCCCCAGCACACGAGGGGGGGTGGGGGGTGGCCGCCTGCAGCACCACTCCACCCAGTGCCTAAAGCCCAGCACTCTGCCGGGATTATCCTGATTAACCCGGGCTTAAGCCTGCTCTCAATGGTAACAGGATTAGCCTCCCAATCGGTTTAGGCGCTTGAAACCAGACCCCTGGACTACGGCAAGAGGAGTCTCCTCCCCCAGCCACTCCCCCGCCTCCAGATGTGCGCAGCCTGCTCCCGGCAGCCAGCTGTGGGCTCCCGCGGGGCGGAGGGGGAGCTCCGGCAGGCAGCTGCCCTGCAGGGCTGCTCGCTTGGCTCCCCTGAAGGAAGGCAGCACCCAGGAGGCGCAGGAGGGGTTGGCTGGGAAGGGACCTTCAGGATCCTCCACTTCCAACCCCCCTGCCGCCCAGGGACCCCTCCCAGCAGCCCGGGCTGCCCAAGGCCTCATCCAGCCTGGCCTGGGGCACCCCCAGGGAGGGGCAGCCACAGCCTGTGCCAGGGTCTCACCACCGCTGAGCCTTCCTCTCCATCAGCCTTCTCCACCCTGCCTGATGTTCCTAGAGCCTTCCTCTCCACCCTGCCTGATGCCTCTCAGAGCCTTCCTCTCCACCCTGCCTGATGCCTCTCAGAGCCTTCCTCTCCACCCTGCCTGATGCCTCTCAGAGCCTTCCTCTCCACCCTGCCTGATGCCTCTCAGAGCCTTCCTCTCCATCCTGCCTGATGCCTCTCAGAGCCTTCCTCTCCACCCTGCCTGATGCCTCTCAGAGCCTTCCTCTCCAGCCCCTGCCTGATGCCTGATTCTCAGAGCCTTCCTCTCCACCCTGCCTGATGCCCTCAGAGCCTCCAGAGCCTTCCTCTCCATGCCTCTCAGAGCCTTCCTCCTGCCTGATGCCTCCACCCTGCCTCAGAGCCTTCCTCTCCACCCTGCCTGATGCCTCTCAGAGCCTTCCTCTCCATCCCTGCCTGATGCCTCTCAGAGCCTTCCTCTCCATCCCTGCCTGATGCCTCTCAGAGCCTTCCTCTCCACCCTGCCTGATGCCTCTCAGAGCCTTCCTCTCCATCCCTGCCTGATGCCTGATGCCTCTCAGAGCCTTCCTCTCCACCCTGCCTGATGCCTCTCAGAGCCTTCCTCTCCATCCCTGCCTGATGCCTGATGCCTCTCAGAGCCTTCCTCTCCACCCTGCCTGATGCCTCTCAGAGCCTTCCTCTCCATCCTGCCTGATGCCTCTCAGAGCCTTCCTCTCCACCCTGCCTGATGCCTCTCAGAGCCTTCCTCTCCATCCCTGCCTGATGCCTCTCAGAGCCTTCCTCTCCACCCTGCCTGATGCCTCTCAGAGCCTTCCTCTCCATCCTGCCTGATGCCTCTCAGAGCCTTCCTCTCCACCCTGCCTGATGCCTCTCAGAGCCTTCCTCTCCACCCTGCCTGATGCCTCTCAGAGCCTTCCTCTCCATCCCTGCCTGATGCCCCTCAGAGCCTTCCTCTCCATCCCTGCCTGATGCCCCTCAGAGCCTTCCTCTCCACCCTGCCTGATGCCCCTCAGAGCCTTCCTCTCCACCCTGCCTGATGCCTCTCAGAGCCTTCCTCTCCATCCCTGCCTGATGCTTCTCAGAGCCTTCCTCTCCATCCTGCCTGATGCCTCTCAGAGCCTTCCTCTCCATCCCTGCCTGATGCCCCTCAGAGCCTTCCTCTCCATCCCTGCCTGATGCTTCTCAGAGCCTTCCTCTCCATCCTGCCTGATGCCTCTCAGAGCCTTCCTCTCCACCCTGCCTGATGCCTCTCAGAGCCTTCCTCTCCATCCCTGCCTGATGCCCCTCAGAGCCTTCCTCTCCATCCCTGCCTGATGCCTCTCAGAGCCTTCCTCTCCATCCCTGCCTGATGCTTCTCAGAGCCTTCCTCTCCATCCCTGCCTGATGCCCCTCAGAGCCTTCCTCTCCATCCCTCTCCTCCATCCCTGCCTGATGCCTCTCAGAGCCTTCCTCAGAGCAAAGCCAGGAGAGAGAAAGCAGCAGGAAGGGGTGGGAGGAGAAGGGCCAAGCCCTGGCTGGAGGCTGGGGGGGCAGGGGGGGGGTCTCAGAGGGCAGCTGGGGCAGGGTGTGGAGCAGCAGGGCACTCTGGGGGCAGCAGTGGCAGGTGGCAAGGCTCAGCTCTGGCACCTGGGGCGGGATTGGGCTTCACAGCTGGGCACAGGGGGCAGAGGAAGAGCCTCAGGTTGCCCCAGGGCAGGTTTAGCTTGGCCATGAGCAACAGATTTCTACACCACCCCACCCCCCAAAAAAGAGCTGCCAAGGCCTGGCCCAGGCTGCCCAGGGCTGTGGTGGAGTCTCCAAGGCCTGGGGCAGTGCTGGGCTAAGGGCTTGGACTCCAGGACCTTAAAGGTCTCTCCCAAGCCAAGCAGCTCCCTGCTCCCACTCTGCTGTGCCTGCTGCTGGAGCAGTGCAGGCAGAGCTGGGGCGTCCTGCCCTGCCCCCTCCCTGCCCTCTCCCTCCCACTTCCCAGCCCCTCTCTTCCCACCAGCTCCAGCTGCAGCCCCTTTGATCTGCTCCTGAGGCCCGAGGGAGCTCAGCCGAGGCTCTGCCTCCAGCTCTTCCCGGCCCTCCTCCAGCCCCCCCGGAGCGCCAGCCGGCAGCCAGCCCTCTCCTTTCAGGCAGCAGGAGGCAGCCCCCAGCCCAGGGCAGGGATTTGCCTCCTCCCAGGAGGTGCGGGAATGTGCCCCTGGAAGCGCCCCCCGAGCTGAGAGGCTCCTGCCCCAGAGGGGCTGAGCCCCCGGAGGTGGGCTTGAGGCACCCCGGGGGGGGGTGGCTGGGGGCTGGTGGAGGTGGTGGGGGCCGGCTGGGGAGCAGCTTGTCCCAGCTGGGGGCCTCAGGCATCTGCCTGGGGAGCTGGGGGCCAGCAGCAGCCTGGCAGCGGCCCCGTGGCACACAGCAGCGACAGCTGGGGGCTGGGCAGGGCTGGCACGGCCCGGAGGGCACTGCAGGAGCGCCAGGGGAGAGCTGGGCCAGGGGGCAGGAGGGGGAGCAGGGGGTGGCAGCAGCAGGAGCCACAGAGCCGAGGGGCTGGGGAGGATGAAGTCTCTGGGGAGAGCTCAGGGAACTGGGACCCTCTGCACAGCCCAGCACCAGCCCAGCACCACCAGCCCAGCATAAGACCAGCACCAGACCAGCACCAGACCAGCACCACCAGCCCAGCATAAGACCAGCACCAGATCAGCACCAGACCAGCACCAGACCAGCACCACCAGACCAGCATAAGACCAGCACCAGACCAGCACCAGACCAGCACCACCAGACCAGCATAAGACCAGCACCAGATCAGCACCAGACCAGCACCACCAGCCCAGCATAAGACCAGCACCAGACCAGCACCAGACCAGCACCAGACCAGCACCACCAGCCCAGCATAAGACCAGCACCAGACCAGCACCAGACCAGCACCACCAGACCAGCATAAGACCAGCACCAGACCAGCACCAGACCAGCACAAGACCAGCACAAGACTACCACCAGACCAGCATAAGACCAGCACCAGACCAGCACAAGACCAGCACCACCAGATCACCACCAGACCAGCTCCAGACCATCAGCACCAGACCAGCTCCAGACCAGCACAGACCAGCACAGACCAGCACAGACCAGCACCTCCAGACCATCAGCACCAGACCAGCTCCAGACCAGCTCCAGACCAGCACAGACCAGCACCTCCAGACCATCAGCACCAGACCAGCTCCAGACCAGCACAGACCAGCACCTCCAGACCATCAGCACCAGGCCAGCACAGACCAGCACAGACCAGCACAGACCAGCACCTCCAGACCATCAGCACCAGACCAGCTCCAGACCATCAGCACCAGACCAGCACAGACCAGCACAGACCAGCACCTCCAGACCATCAGCACCAGGCCAGCACAGACCAGCACAGACCAGCACAGACCAGCACCTCCAGACCATCACCACCAGACAAGCACCTCCCCAGACCACCACCTCCCCAGACCAGCACCACCAGCACAGACCACCACCACCAGACCACCTCCCCACACAACCACCTCCAGACCAGACCCGACCCCACCAGACCAGCACTGAGCACCAGCACAGACCACCGCCCCCCAGACCATCACCCCCAGACCTCCACCACCACCCCCAGACCACCTCCACCTCCTCCATCCCCCAGCAGTTGGGGCTCTGACTGCAGCCCCCTCCCATCTCTGGCCAGGGGCTGGGGCAGGGCTGAGCCCTGCAGTGGAATCTGGCAGCTGGACACAGAGAGGGACCCACAGAGGCCAAGGAAGATTGCTGCTGGGGAGGGAGCAGGAGTGGGGGGTGGGAAGAAGCTTTCCCAGCTGGAGGCCAAGCCTGCAGCTACAGAAGCCTGCAGCAAGCCCCCCAGCCCCCCCAGCCCCTGCCTGCTGAGCTCAGCCTCCCCCCCCAGGGCTCTCCCCAGCTGCTGCTGCCTCATGCCCCACTTGGCAGCCAGGGTCAGGCAGCTGGGGAGCTCCCCTGGGGAGGGGGTGGGGGGATTGAGCCCCTACCACATCTCCCCAGCAGATGGAAGCCTGGAAGCTGCTTCCCTTGCAGAGCTCCTGCAGCCTCTGGGGCTGCAACCCGCCCGGGGCAGAGCCAGGGAGGAAGCCTCGGGGGGGGGGGGGGGCTGGCTCCTCCTCAGCTTTCCTTCTTCCTGCTCAAAAAGACAGATGAATGGAGCAGAGGAGGCTGAGGAGAGAGCTCCTGGCTCTCTGCAGCTCCCTGAGAGCAGGCTGGAGTCAGGGGGGGTCTTGGGTTGGGCTCTTCCCCCTAGGAGCAAGAGAGAGGAGGAGGGGGAACGGCCTCAGGCTGCCCCAGGGGAGCTCTAGGTTGGCCATCGGCAGAGAAAACTTCCTCCCTGGAAGGCTTCTCAGAGCCTGGAAGAGGCATCCTGAGGGAGGTAGTGGAGCTCCCGGCCCTGGGAGGTGCTGCAGAGCTGTGGTGCTGAGGGCCACGGCTCAGCCCCAGCCTGGGTGGAGCCAGAGGATGGTTGGGGTGGAGGAGCTGAAAAGGGCTCTGGCCAAGGCAGAGGTTTCTGTGCCCCTCTGGGCTTGTGCCAGCTGCCCAGGGGCCCCCAGGGCTGTGGTTTGCTGCTGCTGTGCCACCCCCAGGCCCTGCCCTGCAGCCCTCCCTGGCTGGGCACAGGCAGTGGCAGGGGGAGGCTGCAAGGTGCTGGAGAGGAGCAGGTGTGGTGCCCTGGGGGGGTCTGTGGTGGGCTGGGGGGTAGTCAGGTGGGGGTGGTGGGCTGGGGGGTGGGGGTGGTGGGCTGGGGGTGCTCAGGTTGGACAGGAGAAGAAAAAACTTCTTCCCTGGAAGGGTTCTCAGAGCCTGGAAGAGGCAACCTGAGGGAGGTGGTGGAGCTCCCACCCCTGGAGGTGTTCCAGAGCCGGTGGAGCTCCCACCCCTGGAGGTGTTCCAGCCCTGCAGAGGGCTCTGTGCCTCTCCCCCACCCCCAGCGGCAGGCAGGTCCCCGGGAGCCCAGGGCTGGAAGGGGCTGGCGAGAGCAGCTCAGGCAGCTGAAGCATTCCGCTGCTCACCCCCCACCCCCCCTCCCGGGCTGCTGGAGGGAAGCTGAGGGATGAGGAGGTGAGGAAGAGGTGCAGAGCCTCCCCGGCCCCCAGCTCCTGCCCAGCCCTGGGGCTGAGGCGCAGGCGGAGCAAAGCCAGCAGGAGCGAGCAGCCAAGGTCAGCCGGCGGCAGAGCCTGACCCGGACTGCGGCCGCCGCAGCCCGCCGGAGGAGGAGGAGGAGGAGGAGGAGGAGGAGCAGGGTGAGGGAAGGAGGGAGGCAGGGAGGGAGGGCAGCTGTGGTGGCTTCCGTCCTTCCCCCCGCCAGGCAACAAAGCAACTGCTTGGGAGCTGCTGCCAAGGGTCCCCCCAGCCCCTGGGTGCAGCTGCCAGGGGTCCCCCCAGCCCCTGGGTGCAGCTGCCAGGGGTCCCCCAGCCCCTGGGTGCAGCTGCCAGGGGTCCCCCCAGCCCCTGGGTGCTGCTCCCAGGGGTCACCCAGACCCTGGGTGCTGCTCCCAGGGGTCCCCCCCAGCCCCTGGGTGCAGCTGCCAGAGGTCCCCCAGACCCTGGGTGCAGCTGCCAGGGGTCCCCCCAGCCCCTGGGTGCAGCTGCCAGGGGTCCCCCAGCCCCTGGGTGCAGCTGCCAGGGGTCCCCCCAGCCCCTGGGTGCTGCTCCCAGGGGTCACCCAGACCCTGGGTGCTGCTCCCAGGGTCCCCCCCAGCCCCTGGGTGCAGCTGCCAGAGGTCCCCCAGCCCCTGGGTGCAACTGCCATGGTGGTCTCCATGAGGCCAGGGATGATGGTGATGGTCTAGAGCAGGCCAGGGGTGAGGATGGTGGTGGTCTCCCCGAGGCCAGGGGTGAGGATGGTGGTGGTCTCCCGAGGCCAGGGGTGAGGATGGTGGTGGTCTCCCCGAGGCCAGGGGTGAGGATGGTGGTGGTCTCCCCGAGGCCAGGGGTGAGGATGGTGGTGGTCTCCCCGAGGCCAGGGGTGAGGATGGTGGTGGTCTCCCCGAGGCCAGGCTCCACCCCTGTGAGACAACAGCTTTGTAGCTGCTCAACAGCTCAACCCAGGAGGGCAAGAAGCCCTCTGAGCAGCTCCCAGCTGAACTGAGCTGCAAACAAACTTCCCCTTGGAGCGTGGCGAAGCGCCGGGGGGGGCAGCAAGCCCCCAGCCCTCAAGGTGCCCTCCCCAAGGCCTGGCATGGGCACAGAGATGAGGCAAGGCCGGAGGAGGACTTCATGCAGGGCAGAGAGGGGAGGAGGAAAAAGCAGAAGGTACTGACCTTGAAGCTCCAGTAGTTGGGCTGCTGGCAACACCAAAACCAAACCAAAATCAACAACCAAACCAAAATCAACAACCAAACCAAAACCAAACCAAACCCAAACCAAAATCAACAACCAAACCAAAACCAAACCAAACCCAAACCAAAATCAACAACCAAACCAAAACCAACAACAAAACCAAACCCAAAACAAACCAAAACCAACAAAGCAAAACCAAAACCAAACCAGAACCAAACCAAAATCAAGAACAAAAAACCCAAACCAAACCCAAACCAAAACCAACAACAAAACCAAACCCAAACCAAACCCAAACCAAACCCAACCCAAGCCCAAACCAAAACCAACAACAAAACCAAACCCAAACCAAACCAGAACCAAGCCAAACCCAAACCCAAACCAAAACCAAATCCAACAAACCCAAACCCAAACCAAACCAAACCCAAACCAACAACAAAACCAAACCCAAACGCAAACCAAACCAAAACCAACAAAGCAAAACCAAAAACCAAAACCAAAACCAAACCAAAACCAACAACAAAAACCAAACCCCAAACCAACCCCAAACCAAACCCAAACCAACCCCAAACCAAACCCAAACCAACCCCAAACCAACCCCAAACCAACCCCAAACCAAACCCAAACCAAACCCAAACAACAAACCCAACCCAAAAGCCCAACCCAAAACCAACAACAAAACCAACCCCAAACCAAACCCAAACCAAACCCAAACCAAAACCAAACCAAACCCAAACCAAACCCAACCCAAGCCCAAACCAAAAAACCAACAACAAAACCAAACCCAAACCAAACCCAAATCCAACAAACCCAAACCAGAACCAAACCAAAACCAACAACAAACCCAAACCCAAACCAGAACCAAACCCAAACCAAACCCCAAACCAAAAAGCAACAAAACCAAAGAACACCAAAAGCAAAGCAAAGCAACAAAACAACAACAGAAGAAGGTCATTAGTTTCCCCTTGGCCTCTTGGCCTCCCCTGCAGAGCTGCTGACTTCCCACTGCTGCTTCCAGGTCCTCCCTCACCCCCTCCCCCCAACCCCCCACCCCCCCCCTCCCGGGCTGCCTGAGTTTGCTGCTGCTTCTGGGGGCTTGGGGGAGGTGAGAGGAGGACTCATGCAAGGCTGGGGCTGCTCAGAGGGGCAGGGGAAACGAAGCAGAGCGAAGCAAGGAGCAGGGTTCCAGCCCAGGAGTCCCTCCTGGAGTCACCAGGATGATGCCCACAGCTTCCTGAGCCACCCTGAGCCATCCAGAGCCATCCTGAGCCTCCTGAGCCACCCTGAGCCATCCAGAGCCACCCTGAGCCTCCTGAGCCACCCTGAGCCTCCCTGAGCCTCCTGAGCCATCCTGAGCCACCCTGAACCATCCTGAGCCTCCCTGAGCCTCCCTGAGCCATCCTGAGCCTCCCTGAGCCACCCTGAGCCATCCTGAGCCATCCTGAGTCACCCTGAGCCACCCTGAGCCATCCTGAGCCTCCTGAGTCACCCTGAGCCTCCTGAGCCATCCTGAGCCTCCTGAGCCACCCTGAGCCATCCAGAGCCTCCTGAGCCAGCCACCCTGAGCCTCCCTGAGCCTCCTGAGCCATCCTGAGCCATCCTGAGCCTCCCTGAGCCATCCTGAGCCTCCCTGAGCCATCCAGAGCCATCCTGAGCCATCCTGAGTCACCCTGAGCCACCCTGAGCCATCCAGAGCCTCCTGAGTCACCCTGAGCCTCCTGAGCCACCCTGAGCCTCCCTGAGCCTCCTGAGCCACCCTGAGCCTGAGCCTCCTGAGCCTCCTGAGCCACCCTGAGCCTCCCTGAGCCTCCCTGAGCCATCCTGAGCCATCCTGAGCCATCCTGAGCCTCCCTGAGTCATCCTGAGCCTCCTGAGCCTCCTGAGCCTCCCTGAGCCACCCTGAGCCACCCTGAGCCATCCTGAGCCTCCCTGAGCCACCCTGAGCCTCCCTGAGCCATCCTGAGCCTCCCTGAGCCACCCTGAGCCACCCTGAGCCTCCTGAGTCACCCTGAGCCTCCCTGAGCCATCCTGAGCCTCCCTGAGCCATCCAGAGCCATCCTGAGCCATCCTGAGCCTCCCTGAGCCATCCTGAGCCTCCTGAGTCACCCTGAGCCATCCTGAGCCATCCTGAGCCTCCTGAGCCACCCTGAGCCATCCAGAGCCTCCTGAGCCACCCTGAGCCTCCTGAGCCACCCTGAGCCATCCAGAGCCTCCTGAGCCACCCTGAGCCTCCTGAGCCACCCTGAGCCTCCCTGAGCCTCCTGAGCCATCCTGAGCCTGAGCCTCCCTGAGCCATCCAGAGCCATCCTGAGCCATCCTGAGCCTCCCTCCCTGAGCCACCCTGATCCTGAGCCATCCTGAGCCTGAGCCATCCTGAGCCATCCTGAGCCATCCTGAGCCTCCATCCAGAGCCATCCAGCCTCCCTGAGCCACCCTGAGCCATCCTGAGCCAGAGCCTCCTGAGCCATCCTGAGCCATCCTGAGCCTCCTGAGTCACCCTGAGCCACCCTGAGCCATCCTGAGCCTCCTGAGCCATCCTGAGCCTCCCTGAGCCATCCAGAGCCATCCTGAGCCTCCCTGAACCATCCTGAGCCTCCCTGAACCATCCTGAGCCTCCTGAGTCAGCCCCTGAGCCATCCAGAGCCATCCTGAGCCTCCTGAGCCACCCTGAGCCTCCTGAGCCATCCTGAGCCATCCTGAGCCTCCCTGAGCCTCCTGAACCATCCTGAGCCTCCCTGAACCATCCTGAGCCTCCCTGAGCCACCCTGAGCCTCCCTGAGCCTCCTGAACCATCCTGAGCCTCCCTGAACCACCCTGAGCCTCCCTGAGCCACCCTGAGCCTCCCTGAACCATCCTGAGCCTCCCTGAGCCACCCTGAGCCTCCTGAGTCACCCTGAGCCACCCTGAGCCATCCAGAGCCATCCTGAGCCTCCTGAGCCACCCTGAGCCTCCTGAGTCACCCTGAGCCACCCTGAGCCATCCAGAGCCATCCTGAGCCTCCTGAGCCATCCTGAGCCATCCTGAGCCTCCCTGAGCCACCTGAGCCAAGCATCTCTGCAGCCCTTTGCTGTGCCCTCTCCAGCCAGTCCCTGAGGTCCCCCTTGAGCTGGGGAGCCCAGACCTGGTCCCAGTCCTCCAGCTGTGGCCTCACCAGGGCTGAGCTGAAGGGCAGCAGAACCTCCCTCAGCCTGCTGGCCTCACTCTCCTTGCTGCCCCCCCCCCCAGAGTCCACCGACCTCCTTGGCCCCCAGGGCACATTGGTGGCTCCTGGGCCCCCTGCTGCCCACCACACAGCTCAGCAAGGCAGTGAGCAAAGAGCTGATGGAGGGAAGGTGCTGGGACACGAGGTGGGGGGACACAAGGTGGCAGGGGCAAGGCACTGGGGGGAAAGATGCCCAGGGGGCAAGATGCTGGGCACAAGATGCCAGGCACAAGATGCCAGGCACAAGGGGCCAGGCACAAGGGGGATGTCAGGGGGCAGGGCATTCCAGGCACTGGGGGAGATGAGGGGCAAGATGTCAGGGGGCAAGATGCTGAGGACAAGATGCCCAGGGCAAGATGCTGGGCACAAGATGCCAGGCACAAGAGGCCAGGGCAAGGCACTAGGGGAGAGGGAGGCAAAATGTCAGGGGGCAAGATGCTGAGGGCAAGATGCCCAGGGCAAGATGCCAGGCACAAGAGACCAGGGCAAGGCACTGGGGGAGAGAGGGGCAAGATGTCAGGGGGCAAGATGCTGAGGGCAAGATGCTGGGCAGAAGGCAAGGCTGGCAGCCCCAGCACCTCCCTGGCTGCAGAGGGGGCAAAGCCCCGGGGGCAGCGGCGCTGGGTGCCAGGGCAGAGCCCCCAGCCCCGGGGCCGGAGGGCGAGGCCGGGCCGGCTGCGGGAAGCGTCTCGGCGGCGCTGGGAGGTGAGCAGGGATTGCATCAGCCTCGGGAGGGCTGGACGTGCCCTGCCCGGCTGCAGGAGCGGCTCGGAGGAGCCTTGCCGGGGGCGGCGGGTCGGTAACCCTGCTGCCGCCGCTCGCAGCCCTCCCCGGCCAGACTCGGTCAGACGCCGGCTCCCGGCACGGGAGGGGCAGCAGGGAGTCCTTCCTCCCCTGCCATCCCCACCCTCACCCCGGCTGGCAGCTGCTTCTCCCCGCCCTCAGCACGCCCAGAGGACCCCTGCCTGGTGGCTGGAGGCATCACTCGGTGGAATCCCAGCGCGGGTTGGGTTGGAAGGGACCTTCAGGATCATCCAATTCCAACCCCCCCCCCTCCAGCCACGGGCAGGGACACCTCCCCCCTGAAGCAGATGGCTCAAAGCCTCATCCAGCCTGGCCTGAGACACTTCCAGGGATGAGGAGCCCACAGCTCCTCCGGACAACCCCTCCAAGTGTCTCCCCAGCTTCAAAGACCTTCCTCCTGCTGTCCAATCTACACCTCCCCTGCCCTAGTTCCAACCCCTCGGCCTCCTGGCAGCCCTCAGCTCCTCCAAACCCACAGCAGCAAGTCCTTCATCCCCTCCCATCACCACACTCAGCCCTCCCAGCAGCTGCTCCATCTCCACCAGCACACCCAGACGCCCCCCCCCCAGCCTGGGGAGCCCCTGGGGACATCGTTTCAACCCCCCCCCAACCAAATCAGGAAGAGGCTGCCCAGGGCAGGAGGTGGAGTCCCCAGCCCTGGAGGGCTTTCCAAAGCCCTGGAGCTGTGGTGCTGAGGGCCAGGGGTTGGTGGTGCCCTGGGGCAGGGCTGGGTGGAGGGTTTGGTCTCCATCAGCTCAAAGGTCTCTTCCAACCCTACTCCTCAACTCCATGATTCAGCTCCATGACTCTTCCCAGCGAGGGCAAGGAGCTTGCCCCAGCCCTGGGAGATGTGGGAGCCAGGGGGCTGGGGGGGGACGAGGAAGAAGGTCTTCCCCAGGAGGGTGGTGAGAGCCTGGCACAGGCTGCCCAGGGAGCTGGTGGAAGCCTCAGCCCTGGAGGTGTTTGCAGCCAGGCTGGAGGTGGCTGTGAGCAGCCTGCTGTGGTGGGAGGTGTCCCTGCCCGTGGCAGGGGGTTGGAGCTGGCTGAGCCTTGAGCTCCCTTCCAGCCCTTCTGTGCTTCTATCATCCCGAATCCTTCATCCCCTTCCCATCCCTGGAGCCAGCTCATGGAACACCAGAAGCAGCTCCGTGGCTGGCAGGGTTCTCCAAGCCTGGCCCAAGGCTGCCCAGGGATGGTTGAATCCTGCTCCCTGGGTGGGGTCCCAGGAGGCAGAGCTGTGGTGCTGAGGGCCGGGGGTCAGCCCCAAGCCCTGGCAGAGCCAGGGGACGCTTGGAGTGGATGATCCTGGAGGTCCTTTCCCGAACCCCCGAGCAATTCCCTGGGCCTCTGACTCCATCATTCCAGGGCTGCAGGATTCCAGGCTGGGGGAGGGATGGGGCCGGGAGCCAGACCCGCAGGGAGGACCACCCGGGGCTGACAATCTGCTGCTGTCCTGCCGGGGCCAAGTGGCCAACGGCCACCAGCGCCGAGACCTTTCGGGGCTCCATCTGCTCCTCGCAGGCGCTGCCGCGGCGCCGGCTCCCTGCCCGGCCCTGCCCTCAGCTCTCCCTCCCCCCCCCCCCAAAAGCCCTTTGTGGAGGCTCAATGCAGCCACTCAGGGCACAAAGGAGCTGAGTATGGCTGAGGGGGGGGGGGGAGGGGAGGCAGCATATCCCTGCCCCCAGGGACACCTCAGGTGGGTGGGGAGGGGGTCTCTGGGTGTACCGGTAGGGAGAAGTAGCTGCTGGCTAGGTTGAGGTTGGATCCGGTGATGGAAGGGGATGAAGGATTTACCTGAGGTGGGTTTGATGCCTCCAGGGGGCTCCTCAGGTTGGGGGGGGGGGGTGTCTGGGTGTACCGGGGGTGGGGGGAGGTGGGGAAGGGTGAAGGAAGGGGATGAAGGAATTGCCGATGGGGGGGTTGAGATAGGTGAGGGGGGGAGAGGGTGAGTGGCACAGGGACCCCTCTCTGGGGGAGAAGGCAGCGAGGAGGGGACCAGGAGGCAGTGAGGAGGGGACCAGGAGGGGCAGCAGGGAGGGGGACCAGGGGTCAGGGAGAAAGGGGGACCAAGGGTCAGGGAGAAAGGGGGACCAAGGGTCAGGGAGAAAGGGGGACCAAGGGTCAGGGAGAAAGGGGGACCAGGGGGAGCAGCGAGAAAGGGGAGCAGGAGACAGGGGGAAGGGGACGCAGAACAACACAAGCAGCTCCCCCAAAACTTGTGCTGGGGAGGGGGCTGGAGGAAGGAGAAGCCCCCAGGAGCTGCGCCCAGCTCCCCGGCGAGCAGCTCGGCAGCCGGCCAGGCTGGCGAGGGTGGGTTTGTCGAAAGAGAGGAGGGGAGAGGAGAGGTCCAAGGTAGAATTAACATATCGCTGGCTCTTCAAAAGCATCAAAGGGAGATAATGGCCTGAGAGAGGATTGGAAGCGACAGCCCCGTTCCGAGCCATAAAGCAGGCAGCTCCTTGCAGCCGAGCTGCGCGGAAGGGCTGGGGAGCGACAAAAGGGCTGAGCTGATCATTACAATCAAAGTCATGACCGTGATGCTGCAAAACGATGGACTAACGAGGGCTGGGGGCTCCCCTCCCCACCCCCCCTCCGAGCTGAAACAAGGAGGAGCCGAAGCAAGCAGGCCGGAGGAAAATGGGACCTGAGCTGTTCCCGGAGCCCCTGGCCACGGGGGAGCCTGTGCCCGCCTGGATGCTTGGGGAGCTCCGGGAGGGGGGGGCTGGAGGGGAGGAAGAGATTCTTGACAGCGAGGGTGGGGAGAGCCTGGCACAGGGTTGCCCAGGGAGGCTGTGCCCTGCCTGGAGGTGTTCTAGGCCAGGCTGGATGGGACCTTGAGCGACCTGGGCTGGGGGGGTGTGGGGTGGGGGGGAAATCGATCTTTAAGATCCCTTCCAACTCCAACCATTCCTATGCAGTCCCTGGAGGCGCCCCAGAAACCTGGATGGCACTTGGGGGTCATGGTTTGGGGGGGCAGAGTTGGGGGTCGGGTTGCTGGTTGGACTCATTGACCTCCAGAGCTCCTTTCCAACCCCAAGCCATCCTCTGCTGCTCTGAGGAGAGTCACCACCTCCACCCAGGGCAGACTTCCCCCCCCTGGCCAGCAACCAGGATGGGTGATGAGGGAGGGGAGGCTGCAATGAGTCCCACCAAGGTGGGCAGCAGCAGCCCCCCAGCAGGCTGCATGCACCAAAGGGAGGCCCAGAGGCAGCTTCCTCGGCTTTGTCATTCAGTCCTGCCCAGGGGTTCCAGGCTGTGAGAGGCTTCCCCTCGGGCACAGAGCCTTGACAGACAGACAGACAAAGTCTCCTTGAACAACAGGACCAGGGGCAGGGAACTGAATCTGCTCCCAGCTCTCAAAGGACCTTACCGGGGGCTCCCAGCTCTCAAAGGACCTCACCTGGGGGGGTCCCAGCTCTCGAAGGACCTCACCTGGGGGGGTCCCAGCTCTCGAAGGACATCACCTGGGGGCTCCCAGCGCTTCCTGAAGGCCCCCTCAGAGCTGAGCATCCCAGCCCCTAAAGCACAGGTCAGGATCCCTGGAGCTGGTTCCCATCCTGCCTCAGCTCCCAAGGGGACTTAGTGGCTCACCCAACCCAGAGCCCACGGTGAGAAGAGCACCAAGACCTCTGCTCTGCTGCTCTTCCAGGCACAGCACCACAGAATGCCAGGCTGGAAGGGACCCCAAGGACCCCCAGAGCTGGCTCAGAGCCAGCTGAGACTCCGAACTGCCCCATGGAAGGGACTCCCCTGCTTCCCCAGGCACCTGCAGGCAGGGGCTTGGGCCTTCCCACACCTCCCTCCAGCTCCCCAGCCCAAAGAGGCTCTGATGGCCCTCCAGAGATGCCACAGCAGGTTTGTCACAGCGAGCTGGTGACAACCAAGCCGAGCCCAGGGCTGGCTGCACAGCTCCAGCTTTGCCTGCAGGGCCTTCCACCTCCCCACACACCAACCACCAAGCTCCCTCTCCAGCCTGGACCTCCAGCACCTCTGAGGCAGCCCAGGAGGCATCAGAGACCAAACTCTTTGGCCACCAGTGGCTCTGTGCTCCTGACCCCAACATAAAGCAATTCAGCAACCTCGGTGCCCCCCAGGCAGCGATGCAATGAGACCAACGCTCTGCTGAGGACCACCCATGCCCCTGCCTGCCTGCCCCTCGAGATCTCTCTTCTGTGCCCTCCACATCCAAGCTCAGAGACCCTTCTCGTGCTGTGGGACTCCTGAGGGCCAAGCTTGGTGCTCAGCACACCCCTCAGCCTGCTCCTGATGGGGAGAGGGAGGCTCCTCCCCTCCTGCGCCGCGTTAAGGTCTCCTCCACCTTCCATCCCGTTTCCAGGGCATGGAGAGGGCAGCCAGGGAGCAGGGCCAAAGGTTCTGGTGGGGAGGGGGCAGGGAAAGCTGGCAGAAGTTGGGCAGATCAGGTTGCAGAGTCGCTATGGCAACGGCACGGCGTAGGTGGACCGACACAATAGGGACACGCAAGGTAAAGGCTGCGGGCAGGCAGCCGGCAGCCGCCCGCTCCCCACCGCCCAGCCCCGAGAGCTTCGCGGGGCCACCTCCACCCACCCCCCCGGGCGCCTCCAGGCCCAGGCAAGCTCATCCCTGCGGGAGAAAGCCCGTGCCAAGGGGAGGGGGCTGAAGCCCCCCAGCGTCCCCCGGAGCTCTGGGACCCGCAGGTGCACCTCGGGCATCGCCCCGTCACCGACCGTCAGCCATCAATCCCCGACCCGCGGCCCCCGACCCTCGGCCATCTCCCCGAGGGGCTACAAGCGGCCACGTCCCCCCTGCTCCCACCGCGGGGTCCCTGGGGGGCTACGGGGTGCAGCTGGCACCGCCCCGGCCCAGCCAGCAGCGCAGCTGAGGGGTGGGCAGAGGGCACCAGCAGGCTGGTGGAGACCAGTCTGTTCTCCTCCACTCCACTGCCAGCACCTCCAGAGCCCGGGGCTGCGGGAGCAGCAGGGACAGGAGAGCTCTGCCGCCTGCTGCAGCTCCCTGCTGCTCCCAGCCCCACTCAGCACCAGCCCAGCACCAGGGCACACAGCAGCCCGAAGTCACCTCACAAGGACCTCCCAGGCCCCCAGCAGGAGATACATTTGGGTTAGGGAGGGCAGGAGGAGGTCGCACTGGGGTCGGGGACGTGGCTGTGCCCACGTGTGCCAGGGGGAGCAGCGACATTCGTGCCCAGCCCGGGCCGGTGGCACCGCTGGCAGCACCAGCAGCGTGGGGAGGGACTGGGGAGCGCCTGGGAGAAGAAGTGGGGGTCTGGGATGGAAGCAGACCCAGCTCCCGATGGGTATCTCCCCACTGGACCTCACCACGAGCTCCCCAGGGCTACCGACCCTGGCACCGCTTCTCAGGGCCTTCCGGACCTGCTTCCCCTCTCTGCCCTGCGCATGAGACCCCCCAAGAGATGTGGGGGTGACCCCCACGCCTCCGGGAGAACTCCCAAGCTGCCAGGGAGCTGATTCCCAGCCGAGCCGTGGGGCCAGGGCTCTTGGAAGCAGGCAGGGATTGCATCCAGCGGGGGGGGGAGGGGAAGGGAGCGGGGGGGAAGCAGCAGCAGATCGATCGAGCCAGCCCCGGCTGCAGCCACAGGGACAGGGACACACGTGCCTGGCCGAGTCACTGCCGACAGCCGCACGGAGTCCTCCCTGCCACCATCACGGCCATTTGCAAGGGTCCATAGCGTTCCCGACCTCTGGAGACCACCGGCAGGGGCCTGGGAAGAGCAACCGAGGACCGCCCCCCCCCCCCCCCCCCCCCCGCCCAGTTCCTGCTCCTGCTGCCCCAACGAGCTCCCTCCGCCCAGCTCAGGCAACGTCCACAGACCACCACCTGCCTTGGGAAAAGCAGTGTCCAGCTGCCCCCCAACCTGTGGGGGCACCCCCAGCCTGGGCCAAGCGCCCTGTGAGGGCAGGATGGTGCCAGCCTCACCTGGGCACCCCGCTGTGTGCCCAGCTCCACCATCTCTCCTCCCACCATGGAGATCCCGCTCCCCAGTAGGGCTGAGAACGTGCCCGGGGGGGGAGGGGGGGTCCCTCATGGTACCAGGTCCCACCCCCCTTCCATGGGAAGGATGCTTAGCCAGAAGAGCTGGGGGTGAGCCAAGCCCCCCAGTATGGCACTGGGATGCTGCATGCCCAGGCCACCATCTGCCCCTCTCTGTTTGCCCACAGCACAGGCCAAGGAGGGGGGGGGGCAGGGGGTGGAAGAAGCGTCCCCTGCAAAGGGCCGGGGGTGAGAACAGAGGGCACCGAGGCGCCACCGAGGGCTTTGCACAGCTCCTTGTGCAGCCAGGGGGAGCAGAGGGAGCCTCCCCCCTCCCCTTATCTCCCCCCCCAACTGCTGCACCAAAAGGCAAGGTAGACACGATGGCACCCCCAGACTGCCCCCCTCCCCACTGCCAGCCTGGCAGGAGGGGGAACCCCAGGAGAAGAGGAAGTAGGGAGGGAAGGGGAAGGGGAGATGATGGGGGGAAAGGGGATGGAGGGAGGCAGGGGGGAGTTGAGGGGAGAAGTGGAGGGGAAGGAGGGGACTGGAAGGCAGACCTGGAGGGAAAGGGGGGGCTGGAAGGGAGACCTGGAGGGAAAGGGGGGACTGGAAGGGAGACCTGGAGGGAAAGGGGGGGGACTGGAAGGGAAAGGGGGGACTGGAGGAAAATGGGGTGTTGGGAGAACTGGGGGGAAAGGGGGGACGGGATAGAGGGAAGGGAGCTTGGGAGACCCGGAGGAAAAGGGGAGACTGGAAGGGAAAACTGGAAGGGAAAAGGGAGACGGAAAGCAAAGGGAGCTGGAGGGCATAGGAGGACGGAGGGAAGGGAAGAGGCTCCCTCGCCCGGGGGCTGAGCCCCGCAGCCACGGCAAGGGCACAGGCGGGGGGGGGGGGGGGTCGGTTGATGATGGAGGGGGACAGCGGGGTCTTGGGGCGGAGGGGAGCGGCGACACTCAGGGAGGAAGATGCTGGGGTGGCAGTGGGGTGGGTGGGAGCCGCGGGATCGCTGGGGCAGGGCGAGCGCGGCACTGCAGCAGCGGCGGAAGGGCACCGGGATGCAGGAGGGGACCGCAGCGCCAGCCCCGCAACCCCCTAGGAGATGCTCCCCGCTCCACCACCACCCCCCCCCCGATACCTGCGGCAGGTGAGCGCGGCCCGGGCTCCGCAGCGCCCAGCGGCTCGGCACGGCACGGCACGGCACGGCTCGGCACGGCCGGGCGGAGCCGCCACCTCCCGCCGCCGCCGCTGCGGCCGCCGCCGGCCCCGCGCTCCCGCCCCTGAGCCGGGCGCGGTCACCATGGCAACCGCGACTCCACCTGCCGCCGCCGGCCCGCAGGGGGCGCTGTGCTGCCCGACGGGGCAGAACCGGAGCGGGCGGTGGGCGTGGCGTGGGGCTTTAGAGGGGTGGGCGTGGTTGGAATTGCGGTCTGGGTGGGTCTAGGGGTGCGGTGGAGGTGCAGTGGGGCAGGGGTGGGTGCTGGGGGTACGGTGGGACACGGGTGGGTGATGGGGGTGCAATGGAGGTGCAGTGGGGCTAGGGTGGGTGCTGGTGGGGCAGGGGTGAGTGCTGGGGGTGCAATGGAGGTGCAGTGGGGCAGGAGTGGGAGCTGGGGGTGCAATGGGACGGGGTGGGTGCTGGGGGTGCAATGGGGGTGCAGTGGGGCAGGAGTGGGAGCTGGGGGTGCAACGGGACACAGGTGAGTGCTGGGGGTGCAATGGGGGTGCAGTGGGGCAGGAGTGGGAGCTGGGGGTGCAACGGGACACAGGTGAGTGCTGGGGGTGCAATGGGGGTGCAGTGGGGCAGGAGTGGGAGCTGGGGGTGCAACGGGACACAGGTGAGTGCTGGGGGTGCAATGGGGGTGCAGTGGGGCAGGAGTGGGAGCTGGGGGTGCAACGGGACACAGGTGAGTGCTGGGGGTGCAATGGGGGTGCAGTGGGGCAGGAGTGGGAGCTGGGGGTGCAATGGGACGGGGTGGGTGCTGGGGGTGCAATGGGGGTGCAGTGGGGCAGGAGTGGGAGCTGGGGGTGCAACGGGACACAGGTGAGTGCTGGGGGTGCAATGGGACGGGGTGGGTGCTGGGGGTGCAATGGGGGTGCAGTGGGGCAGGAGTGGGAGCTGGGGGTGCAACGGGACACAGGTGAGTGCTGGGGGTGCAATGGGACAGGGGTGGGTGCTGGGGGTGCAATGGAGGTGCAGTGGGGCAGGGGTGGGCAATTTGGGGGTGCAGCAGGGCAAGAGAGGGGGCCATTTACCCCTCCCAGGGCAGGCCTGACCCCAAAGTCCAGAAGCAACCCCAAAGCCCAGCAGAGCCGAGGTGCTGCAGCAGCCGCCTCACCTCACCCCGACTCCCCCTTCCTCCCTTGGCCGCTCCCCATCGAGCTCCATCCCCCATCTGGGCTTCAAACCCGAGGAGCTGCTGCCTTGGGCCTCTCCCTGGCTTTGCTGCCAGCACCACAGCCCTGTGCCACGCCAAGAGGGGGGCAAAAGGAGGGATGTTGACAGGCGGGAGGTGGTTTTATTCACCTCTGACTTTCCCAACTCCTTTGTCCCTCGTTTCCTGGGGCTTTTTTTTTGGGGTCCCTTTAGTCTTTTTGGGGGTGGTTTGGGGGTTTTTATTCCAACCAAACCACCTAGGATCCAAAGGGCCCTGCCAGGCTCTCCTGGACCAGCTCAAAGCCAAGGCTTCAAAGGCATCAAGAGGAACTCAGAGTGTTGGATGCCAATGTCATTTAAAGGTTGGCACCTGAGCTTTCCACTGCTTCTGCTTCTAGATGCAATTTAGGGGGGGGGGTTCAGGCCTCCCCTTCCCCTGGTGGTGTTTAGTGCCTGCAGGGGAAATGAAGGGGGGAAAGGGAAACAAAATAATAGAGGGGGGAAATAATAGGATTTAGGGGTTTGGGGTTTTCTGCTTTCCTCAGCTCCTAAGTGATGCTTGTGGGATGCAGCTGAGGCCCTGCCCAGCATCCTGCCTGGAGCAGGGAGGGATGGAGGTCTTCAGCCCTCTGTCACTGGGGTTAATCGGTGCCAATGGATGCCCAGACCCACACCTCAGGCCCCACTGGGCACCCTGCCTGGAGCAGGGAGGGGTGGGGGTCCTCAACCCTCTGTGCCCATGCCCCTAAAAGCCAGCCTAAGTTTAACCAGTGCCAACAGATGCCCAGACCCACACCTCAGGCCCCACTGGGCACTGGGACAGGTCACCCTCTGCAACCAAGCCCCCAGAGGCCAGACTGGCTTCAAGCAGTGCCAACAGGTGCCAGGACACCACCTCCTTGCTCCCAATAGGCACACACGCAGCCCAGCACCCTGCCTGGGGCAGGGAGGGCTGAGGGTGCTCAACCCTCTGTGGCCAAGCCCCCAGAAGCCAGACTGAGTTTAACCAGTGCCAACAGATGCCAGGACACCACCTCCCTGATCCAAGTGGGCACCCACAGCCCAGCACCCTGCCCAGGGTGAGGAAGGATGGGAAACTTCACCCCTCTGAGACCAAGCCCCCAAAAGCCAGACTGGGTTCCAACTCTGCCAACAGATGCCCAGAGCCACACCTCAAGCCCCACTGGGCGCCCTGCCTGGGACAGGGAGGGGTGAGGGTCCCCAACCCTCTGTGCCCATGCCCCCAAAAGCCAGCCTGGGTTTAACCAGTGCCAACAGATGCCCAGACCCACACCTCAAGCCCCACTGGGCACCTCCAGCCCAGCACCCTGCCTGGGACAGGGAGGGTTGGGGATCCCCAACCCTCTACAACCAAACTCCAGAAAGCCATCCTGGAAAACCACCCAGTGCCAACAGATGCCAGGACACCACCTCCTTGGTCCAGCTGGGCACCCACAGCCCAGCACCCTGCCTGGCACAGGGAGGGCTGAGGGTCCATACCCCTCTCCAACTAAGCCCCCCAAAGCCAGACTGGGTTCAACCAGTGCCAACAGATGCCAGGACACCACCTCCTTGCTCCCAATGGGCACACACACAGCCCAGCAGCCTGCCTGGGGCAAGGAGGGTTGGGGATCCTCACCCCTCTATGCCCATGCCCCTAATAGCCAGCCTGAGTTTAACCAGTGCCAACAGATGCCAGGACACCACCTCCCTGATCCAACTGGGCACCCACAGCCCAGCACCCTGCCCAGGGTGAGGAAGGATGAGGATCCTCACCCCCTCTGTGCCCATGCCCCTAAAAGCCAGCCTGAGTTTAACCAGTGCCAACAGATGCCAGGACACCATCTCCCTGATCCAACTGGGCACCCACAGCCCAGCACCCTGCCTGGGACAGGGAGGGCTGAGGGTCTTCACCCCTCTCCAACCAAGCCCCCAAAAGCCAGCCTGGGTTTAACCAGTGCCACCAGATCCCTGGGCATCCCTTTTCCCCCTGGGCATCCCTTTTCCCCCCTGGGCATCCCTTTTCCCCCTGGGCATCCCTTTCCCCCTGGGCATCCCCAGAGCCCTGAGCAAACAGCTCCAGAAATCCAGAAAGGATCATTCCAGCCTCCAGAGCATCTTCCTTCCCCCTCACCAAAAGCCTCCAGAGCTTATCAGACCCTGAGCCAACCCCAGCTGGGTTTGGGTTTGGTTTCTGGGGCTGGTTTGGGTTTGGGTTTTGTTTTTTAATATAGCTGCTGCTTATTCAAATTAAAAAGGAAGGAAAAAAAAACCTCTTCGGATCAGGGCAAGAACCGGGAGAAAAAATCCCTGGCTGTTTACTGAGGGCTCTCTCTGTGTGGCTGGAAATGCCACTGCTCCATCTGCCGAGCCGAGCGCCGTGCGCGGCGCCAGCCCCGCCCGGGCCGCCGGCGGGGCCAAAGCCACCGGCGGGGCCAAAGCCACCGGCGGGAGATAGTCCTAGCTCCGGCTGCTGGGCAGGGGGAAGGCGCAACAGCTGGGCAGGGGGAAGGCGCAACAGCTGGGGCAGGGTCTGACTGCTGGGCTGGGGGAAAGCACAACAGCTGGGGAAGGCACAACAGCTGGGCAGGGTCTGGCTGCTGCTGGGGGAAAGCACAACAGCTGGGGAAGGGGGAAAGCATAACAGCTGGGCAGGGGGGAAGGCAAAACAGCTGGGCAGGGGGAAGGCAAAACAGCTGGGGCAGGCAAAACAGCTGGGGCAGGCAAAACAGCTGGGGCAGGGTCTGGCTGCTGCTGGGGGAAAAGCACAACAGCTGGGCAAGGCACAACAGCTGGGCAGGGTCTGACTGCTGGGGAAGGGGAAAAGCACAACAGCTGGGGAAGGGGAAAAGCACAACAGCTGGGCAGGGTCTGGCTGCTGGGCTGGGGTAAAGCACAACAGCTGGGGAAGGGGAAAAGCACAACAGCTGGGGAAGGGGAAAAGCACAACAGCTGGGGAAGGGGAAAAGCACAACAGCTGGGCAGGGTCTGGCTGCTGGGCTGGGGGGAAAGCACAACAGCTGGGGAAGGCACAACAGCTGGGCAGGGTCTGGCTGCTGCTGGGGGAAAAGCACAACAGCTGGGGAAGGGGAAAAGCACAACAGCTGGGCAGGGTCTGGCTGCTGGGCTGGGGGGAAAGCACAACAGCTGGGGAAGGCACAACAGCTGGGCAGGGTCTGGCTGCTGCTGGGGGAAAAGCACAACAGCTGGGGAAGGGGAAAAGCACAACAGCTGGGCAGGGTCTGGCTGCTGCCCTCTGCAGCCACGGCCAGGAGCCCTGTGTGGGCGTGGGGACAGGAGCCCAGATGCCTCCTGCCCCTCCTCCTCACGTCCCACCTCTTCCACACACCCGGGGACTGCTCTTCCTCACACCTGGGGGCTGCTCCCCGCTCGGGGCTGCTGCAAGCGACCACCCATTTCATGCACCATTCAAGCCCCCTCCCCCCGAGCTGCTCCTCCTCCACACAGCCCCCAAAGAGCAAGACAGGGTCGCCCCCTCCTCAGCCAAGAGAGGGCTCCGTACCTGGTCCCTCATCCGCTCCTGCTGCCCTCGGAGCGCCAGTGCGTGCTGCGGGTACTTGCTCTTCAGGTGGTCCATGAAGGCATCTCTCTTCCGCTCCATCTCCGACTTCTGGAGGCCGGTGAGGGCCTCCAGGCTCTGGGCGGCGATGACGGTGTGCCGGCGCTCCGAGGTGTGCACCAGCCCTACGTTGGAGAAGCGCCGGGTGCCGTTGCCCAGGGTCCTGTACTCCCGCGGGTACTCGGCATCGTCCGCGGAGATCATGTGGGGGCTGCTCCTCTCGGGGTCTGCACGGAGCCGGGAGAGCAGAGCAGGGTCAGCACCGGGGTGGCCTCACTGATGTGGGGTGCGGAGAGGTGGGGAGGGGGTCTGAAGGTAGCTGACCAGGGGTAGGGGCAGCACCGGGGTGGCCTCACTGATGTGGGGTGCGGAGAGGTGGGGAGGGGGTCTGAAGGTAGCTGAGCAGGGGCAGGGGCAGCACCGGGGTGGCCTCACTGATGTGGGGTGCAGACAGGTGGGGAGGGGGCTTGAAGGTAGCTGAGCAGGGGCAGGGGCAGCACTGGGGTGGCCTCACTGATGTGGGGTGCAGAGAGGTGGGGAGGTAGCTGAGCAAGGTCAGGGTGGGCACTGGGGTGGTCCCACTGCTGTGGGGTGCAAAGAGGTGGGGAGGGGGCTTGAAGGTAGCTGAACAGGGGCAGGGGCAGCACTGGGGTGGCCTCACTGATGTGGGGTGCAAGGATTTGGGGATGGGGAGGGGTTTGAAGGTAGAAGTGAGAGCTAAGGGAAGATTTGGAGGTGGGGAGGGGGCTTGCATGTAGATAAGCAGGGTCAGGGTTAAGCACTGGGGAGGCCTCGTTGCTGGGGGGCAGAGGTGGGGGCGCAAAGATGTGGGGATGGGGCTCAAGGGTAGATGAGCAGGGTCAGGATCAGCACTGGGGTGGGCTCACTGCTGTGGGGTGCAAGGGGCTGGGGCTGGGGAGGGGGCCTGCAGGCAACTGAGTGGGATCACCCCTCCATGGGGTGCAACAGAGGTTTTTTTGGGGGGGGTCTTTGTCCCCACCCCTGGGGCTGGTGGAGGGGGAGATGGAGGGGGCAGAGGGAGGGGGGGAGGTGCTGGGGTGCCCCCAGACCACGAATGTCCAGGTCCAAACATGGATAAAACAGCCTTGGGTCATGAGAAGAGCAGAGATGAGACACAGCAGCTGGGCACAGACAGACCGGGGGGCACAGACAGACAGACGGGGGGGGCACAGACAGACAGACAAACCCAAAAAGAAAAGGAACTGCTGGCCAGGGTGGGGGAAAGCTCCTGCCTGCCCACCACCACCTACACTGGACCCCCCCAGCCCTGCCTGCCAGCCCCTGCTGGGCACCCCAGCCCCAAACCCTGCTGCTCCCCAGAGCCAACCCAGCCTTTGGGTGCCAGCCTTGGGCGTGGTGTGGATGCTGTGCTCCATCCCAGCCCTCCCCTCACAGAGCTCACCCCGTGCTGGGTGGGCAGTGGGGGCAGGCAGGGGGCAGCATGCAGCCAGGTGCCAGCAGCCAGTCCCTTGGCTGATCATCCCACTGCCAGGGAAGCTGTGCCCAGCGTGAGTGCCTCCAAGTCCCCCCAGCGCCTGGCACCTCCTCAGTGGCTGCAGGATGGGGCCACCCAACAGCCCCCAGCCCCACACCCACTGCAGAGCAGCTCTGGAACGCCAAACCCCATCCCTAAAAGCCCTGAGACACCAAACCCACCCCACAAGCCACTGCCATGGGACACCAGCCTCACTCCAAGGAGCCCTGGGACACCAAACCCCATCCCAAAAAGGCTCAGAGACACCAAACCCCATCCCCCAAAGTCACTTCCGAGGCTGCTGTGCCACCTGAGCCTGTGCCATCTCCAGCAGGAGCAGGAGCTGCCTTTGCCTCCAGGCTGGCAGCCTGCAGGGGGAGGGTTGCAGGGCTCCAGCACATGAAGGCTTTCCACTTTCTTCTCACCATTTAACCTTGATCCATTAGTCATCTCCCCTTCTCCTCTTTGATTTTCCTCTCCCCCTTCCCTCTTCTCCCTCCCTTCCCTCTTCTCCCTCCCTTCCCTCTTCTCCCTCCCTTCCCTCTTCTCCTTCCCTTCCCTCTTCTCCCTCCTTCCCTCTTCTCCCTCCTTCCCTCCCTCCCCAAGCTGCAGTGAAGCAAATCAGGGAGGGTTGTTTTGGGGGGTGTGTGTTTTTTGGTTGGGTTTGGTTTTACCTTGCTGCTGCCTTTAATGATTGATCAGCCCCCTCCCCCCGCCCCCTCCCCCCAGGATGAGCTTTGTAGCAGCTGATTGTGGTGGTGATGTAGGACAGGACTCCAGCCTGTGCTCCAGCCAGCACAGCTCTCTGCTCAAGGTCATGCCAGCCAGGCAGGAACACCAAGCTGTCAGCGAAGGTCCTGGGGACACCTTCATCCCCTTCCCAAAGCTTCCTCCTCTCTTTCCAACACCTCCAGCACCAAATGTGACCTCACGCCCCCCCCCCCCCCCTTCCCCCACACATCCTCCCCCCCAAAAAAAAAACACACAGAGAGAAGAATTTCAGAGGGAATTGGTTGGGTTGGAAAAGACCTCAAGGATCATCCTGCCCAGCACCACCAGGGCCGTCCAACCATGGCCCCAGGGGCCACATCCACGTTTCTCGACCACCTCCAGGGATGGGGACTCCACCCCCTGCCCTGGGCAGCCTGTTCCAGCGCCTGACCATCCCAGCAGGAGCTCCTGGTCCTTCCCCAGCTCACCCCTGCACGGGGAGGGTTGTGGTGACACATTGGTCCTGTGCCCAACATCCCCAGATGTCCCCAGGGAGATGCCGGAGGGGACTCCTCGGTCCTGCTGCTGGCAGAGGCGAAGGCAGCACTGTGCAGGGCTGAGAGCATCACCCCAGGGCCCCCCAGGCACCACTGAGGAGCTTCTTCAACACTCCAGCCCTGCCGAGGAGTGAGGGGGCAGAAGTTTCTCCTGAGCCACCCTGGAGATGCCTCCACAGCTCTCCTTCCACGGGAGAACCTCCCCCCTGGCAGTGCTCCCATCACAGCTTTGCTGCTCCTTGCCTCAGAGCCCCTTCCTGCCCCGGGTGGATCACTCGAGCACCTTTTCTGCCGAGGCAAAGCAATGGAGACGCTCTGGGGGGCTTCATCCTGCACTCAGCACCCAGCACCGGGTGCCCATCTGCAGTGCCCTGCAGCGTCCTCGGGGCTCTGAGCTCTAGGGTGGAGGAGAAGGGGAACTGGCGCCTGGGCATCTCCCTGCTGCGGGCAGGGCGCCCAGCAGGACCCATTGCTACCCCTGCAGCGCTGGAGCCTCACTGCACCCCATGGGGTTCCAGGCAGGCTGCAAGAAGAGGGGTGAAGGGGCACCCTGAAAGCCTCCCCCCGCCCCCAAGCCGCAGCAGTGCCAGGGCTGGGAGGAAGGAGCTGCAGCTCCTCTCCCTCGCTGGGAAGAGCATCGGCAAGGAGAACTGAGCTGGAGGAAGGTGCAAGTGGGGGGCAAGAGGAGCAGGTTTCCTGCAGCCACCCTCTCGGTTGGCTTCGGCCACCCCGAGCTCAGCAGCTTTGGGGTGAAGCCGCATTCCCAGCTCCTTCCCAGCCTCCTCCTCCTCTCTCCGCCGAGCCTGCCATCAGCATGCAGCTCCCCGCTCGCTAATTACACGCTCGGGGAGCGGAACGCGCCAGCTCCGCTGTCCCCCTGCCGACTGCTAAAGAGGTTGAATCCAGAGCCCCGCTCCGTCCGCGCAGCGGTCAGAGCAGAGCTGGATGCCGGCGGGGGCTCTTCCACCCCCGGCTGAGACACATCCGCTCCTGCATCTGCTGCTGCAGCCCCGCAAGAGGGTCCAGAGCAAGCAGGGAGGAGGCAGCCCCAGCGCTGCCAGCCCTGCGATCCTCCAACCCTGTGATCTGCCAGCCCCACGGTCCTCCAACCCCCTGATCCCTCAGCTCCCCGATCCATTAGCTCCACAATCCACAAGCCCCACGATCCATGAACCCTTTGATCCATCAGCTCCATGATCCATCAGCCTCCTGATCTACAAACCCAGGAGCCCTGAACCCCACGATCCACAGGCCCCACAATCCATCAGCCCCACGATCCATCAGCTCCGTGATCCATGAACCCCTTGGTCCATCAGCTCTGTGATCCATTAGCTCCACGATCCACAAGCCCCATGATCCACAAGCCCCTGATCCATCAGCTCCATGATCCATGAACCCCGCAAACCAAGGATCCCACGATCCATCCACCCCTTGATCCATCAGCCTTGTGATCTACAAACCCATGAACCCCAAACCTCACAAGCAAACTCATGATCCATCAGCTCCGTGATCCATGAACCCCTTGATCCATCTGCTCCATGATCCATGAACCCCAGGATCCACAAACTCCTTGGTCCATCAGCTCCATGATCCATCCACCCCAGGATCCCCAAACTCCACAGCCTATGAACCCCAGGATCCCCACTCAAGACACGAGGAGGAAATCCACCTCAGACTCACAGAGCCCTGGGCTCGTGAAGGTGGGAAAAGCTCTCTCAGATCATCAGGTCCAACCTTCTACTGCTGGACCACGTTCCCCAAAGTGCCACATCTCACTTTTTGAACACCTGCAGGGGTGGTGTCCTCATGTTGGCCACTTTCCCCCTCTAGATCCCAGCCTGGAGTGGGCAGAGACCATCGGAACAGCCAGCAGCTGGGGTGCAGGGGCTGCTCTGGAGAGGGACCTGAAAGCAGTGGTGAGAGTGGTAGCCATGCAGGAGCTGCCCTGCTGCCAGAGACTGCTGCAGCAGATGCCTGGAGAGTGCTTCACAGGGCTGCTTCCAAGCAGAGTCAGAGACTCACCTGGTAGGGCAAGACCTTAAGATCGTCAAGTCCAACCATGACCTAACACCGAGCAGCCTGCTCCAGTGGAAGCTGTCCCTGGCACAGGGTTGGAACTGGATGATCTTGAAGGTCCCTTCCAACCCAACCCATTCCATGATCTCCTGGGCACAGCTCTTAGACCATGTTCCTGAGCACCTCATCCAGGCACCACTGAAACCCCTCCAGAGGTGGAGACTCCATCACCTCAGCAGCTCATCCAGGCACCACTGAAACCCCTCCAGAGGTGGAGACTCCATCACCTCAGCAGCTCATCCAGGCACCACTGAAACCCCTCCAGAGGTGGAGACTCCATCACCTCAGCAGCTCATCCAGGCACCGCTGAAACCCCTCCAGAGATGGAGACTCCATCACCTCAGCAGCTCATCCAGGCACCACTGAAACCCTCCAGAGGTGGAGACTCCATCACCTCAGCAGCTCATCCAGGCACCGCTGAAACCCCTCCAGAGATGGAGACTCCATCACCTAAGTACCTAACCCAAATGCCTTTGAAACCCCTCCAGGGATGGAGACTCCATCACCTCAGCATCTCATCCAGACACCACTGAAACCCCTCCAGAGATGGAGCCCCCATCACCTCAGCACCTAAACCAAATGCCTTTGAAACCCCTCCAGAGGTGGGGTCTCCACCACCTCAGCAGCTCATCCAGACACCTTTGAAGCCCCTCCAGAGATGGGGACTCCACCACCTCCCTGGCCAGCCTGGTCCCATGCCCAATGACCCTTTCACTGAAGAACTTTTTCCTGAGGTCCAACCTAAGCCACCCCTGGTGCCATGCAGGTCCCTGGGGTGGGAGAGCTGGTGGTCAAACCCCTGCCCAGGGTGCCCCCGCCCAGCCAAGCAGGGACCGCCGTTGGGACACGTCCCCCACGCAGGGACCCTCCCATCGCTTACCGGCGAGCGCAGGAGGACTTCCGCGGCGGCTGGCAAACTGCTTTGGTGGGACGGGGGAGGCAGCCCCCGGGGCTCCAGGGGCTGAAGGATCTCCGGGGGCTGCAGGTGGCTCCTTGGGCAGGCGCAGGGCTCCCACAGCAGCCAAAATGCCCCGGTAAATCCTGGCGAGCCCCTCTGCAAGGAGCAGGGGGTTAAAGGAGCGGGGCTCTCGTTGCCGATTCATCCATCCATCGTCCTTACCCGCCAGAGGGGAGTCACCCGAGCCAGGGCCACCGCCCGGGCTCCTAGCAGGAGGAGGACATCTCCTCCTTCATGGAAGAGCTGCGGTGCCAGAGGCACCGGGTCCCAAACTGTGCTTTGGGTGATTGATGCTCTGGGATGATGATGATGATGACGATGATGACGACGACGATGATGATGCTTTGAGCGATGCTCTTCAGGATCGGTGCTTTGCAGCCCGAAGCAGCAGCAGCAGCAGCTCTCCACCAGCTCCCTGCTCCCTCGAAGGATGAGAGAGGTTCTGCCCTTCCCCCCCACCCCCCCAATAAAAAACAACCCCAAACTTCCACCCTAGGTCCAAGCAGCTGCGGGATCAGCAGCTCGATCCCCTCAGATCCCTTCCACCAGCAGCTTGGCAGAGCTTAATCACCAAGAGGATCTTTCCAGGACACTTTATGACTGCAGTTCCATAAATCTTCCGGAGGCAGCGAGGCTGAGCCGGGGCCGTGCGAGCGGCGGCGGAGGCAGCAGCTAGCGGAGCATGAAAAATCAGCCAAGAAAAGAACCATCCGAAAAGGGGCGAGGGGAGGGGAGGCACAAAGAGCATCCGGGGAGAAAAGGCACCGAAAGCAGAGAAAGCCCTCGGAGCGCTGCGGCTCCCCCGCGCCCGGCCATTAGAGGCAGCGAGCGGCGAGAGCGGGATGCTCCCCGGTCTGCTGTGGCTGCAGCACTGCCAGCCCCGCTGCCTGCACAGCACCCAACGAGGCTGCCCAGCACCCAGAGCCCTGCTCAGCGCTAACCCCTTCCTCGCCGTGCTGCTGGAGCAGGGTGGGAAGGGCAGGGAGAGGCTGCGCCGCTCCCTCTGCTTCCCGCACTTAACTCCTGTGGTGCTGCACGGGGGGACTCCAGGCGTCAGGGAGGCTGGAAAAGTGCTCTAAGATCATCGAGTCGCGGAATGGTTTGGCTTGGAAAAGCCTTCTAAGATCACCCAGTCCAAGCATCAGCCCCACACCACCATGGCCACCAAACCGTGGCCCCAAGTGCCGTGGCCACACATTCCTTGACCGCTTCCAGGGCTGGGGTCTCCACCACCCCCTGGGCAGCCTGTGCCAGGCCCTGACCACTCTTTGCAGGACAGAAACTGTTCCTCCTCTCCAACTCAAACCTTCCCTGGCACGATTTCGGGCCATTTCCTCTCCTATCACCTGCTCCTAGGGAGATCAACTCCATCATCCAGTCCAACCTTCAAGCCACCACCACCGTGCCCAGCTAAGCCACGTCCCCGAGTGCCAAGGCAGAATCAGCAGCTGGGCTGCAGAACAGAGCAGAACCCCCATTTTTTTTGGCCCCCTACCCTCACCCCTCCCATCCAAGCTGGGACCTGCTTGGGCTGAAGGGACATTGCTGCCCAGAGAGGTCCTTGCTTTGACCTCACTCTGTCTGCACTCATTTTTGGGATGGGGAACACTGTGGTCAAAGTGCCCTCTGGGACCTGCCCCCAGCTCCCACCTCCCCCCCCACCCCCGGCCTGGCCAAGCAAACACAGCCAGGAAGCAGTGGGAAGTGTGCAGCTGCCGGCGGTCTCCTAACCAAAGCTGTGCCCAGGAGCAGTGACAAAGCAGCTGACACGAGGAGGGGAGGAGGCACCGATGCCCTTCACCCATGCCACTGCCACGTGCTGAACGGGGCCAGCCTCAGCAGGGCTTTGGGCAGCCAGGTCTGTTCGTGCCAGCTCAGCCCACGGGGAGGCGCAGCCCAGCTTCGGGCTGAGCCCTGGGCTGGGGGTGCCCTGGGCCCGCGGGTGGGTATTGAGCCTGAGGGCATCTCCACGCTCTCCTCATCCCCGCGACAGTGCCAGGTGAGCAGTGTGGGGAGTGGGAGCCGACGGGGGGCTGGGCTGATGCTTCCCAACCATCCCCTTGCTCCTGGGCTGACGGAGACCCAGCAGCAAACCACCTGGGGAAAGCCAGGTGGTGCCAAGGCTGCCGGCTGGGAACCATCAGACCGTTAACATCCACCCCAGGACAAACCCTCTCCCGTGCCCAGGCTGGGCCTGGCAGCCCCCAGCAGGGGTGTGGGAGTGGGAGGGGGTGTGGGGTGTGCAGCTCTGCCATCCCCTCTCTGCACCCCCGAGGGTCCCTCCCCACAGCAGCAGGTTCCCCACCAAGCCTTTGCCTCCCAAATTCAAGCGGAACCGAGGGAAAGAATCAACCAGCATCCAGCAGCCATTCCCTTGGGAACTCCCCAGCCCAGACCCCCACAGCCCCACTCCACCGGCACCGTGGCCAGGACGCCTCTTGGCATCTCAAAGGCAAGGCACGCTGCCAGCCCGGATGCCACCCTGCGGCCCTGGCCCTGCCTGCCTGCCCCCGGCCTCTACGTGCCCTGGATGCTGCCTGCACCCTGCCAGTGCCAGCCCCGGCGCTGGGCAGGGACGAGGAGCCGGTTGGCAGGCGTGGGATGTGTTGGTGTGCACTGGTTGCTCCCCAGCTGGAGCTCGGGGGGGGGTGGGGGGGTGGTCCAGCTGGCATCTCTCACTGAGGCTGCCCTGACAGGCAGCTCCTTTCCTTGGGAAGCAGAGAAAACAAGCAGGGGGGGGGGAAAGACCACCCCCCCCGGCATTGTCGAAAGCCCAAGTGAAGGAGGACTCCCATCTGGCCAGCCCTGCAAAGGCAGCAGCTCCTTCCCACCTCGCCGGGTGCCACCTCGCCCACGCCTGCACATGGGGACCAGCTCCCCCCCCGCCCCGTGCCATGGGCACCCATGGCAGCACCCAAGGCAGGGCCAACAAGCTCAGCTGCTCACTTCGAGCTCAGGCTCAGCACCCATCTGCCCACAGCCCCAGCCCCACAGAGCTCGGGAGCCAGGCTGGCTGCCACCCAGGCACAGGGGAGCTGCCACCCCGGGGGAGATGCCACCCTGCTGCCACCCCGGGGAGCTGCCACCCCGCTGCCACCCCGGGGGAGATGCCACCCTGCTGCCACCCCGGGGGAGCTGCCACCCCGGGGGAGCTCCTCCAGCCTTGTCCAACTCAGCCTGCAGCTGGGGGTAGCTTTTGCAGGCAGGGCTCCTGCCTGTGCCCTGCCTGCTGGCAGCTCGGGGATCCCAGGGCAGCATCAGCTGCTGAGCAGCATGAGCTGGCCCTGTCCTTCCTCATCCTCATCCTCATGCTGGCTCCTCAGCTCAGCAGCTCTGAGCTGCCCTTGTTCAGCCTAGGGGAAGCCAGGCAGGGGGAGGTCGAGCTCAGGGAGGATGAGGCAGCAGAGGAAGGATGATGGCTCACAGCTGGGAGAACTGGGGCAAGCCTTCCTCCTACCATCAGCTTCCTCCTCAGCCCTTTGGCAGGAGGTTGAAGCTGATGACATCCTCTGTGCGTGGAGATCTCCCCTGCCTGGGGCACATCCTTCCTCCTACCATCAGCTTCCTCCTCAGCCCTTTGGCAGGAGGCTGAAGCCGATGACATCCTCTGTGCATGGAGATCTCCCCTGCCCGGGGCACAGCCTTCCCTGATGGAGACTGGAGGAGAAAGGAGCTCCTTGTGCCCTGGCAAGACGCTGAGCCCTCAGCCAGCAGGCATGGCACAGTGGCTGGGGACATGCCAGCAGCTGGGGGACAGCAGATGACAATAAAGGAGAGGAGAGGATGGCAGGGGCCAGGCTCTTGACAGCACAAACACAAACCACATTGTGCCCTTGTCTCCCACCCACGAAGCCACTGGGATGGGATCAGCCCGGATGGCACCAGCCAGAGCTGAGCCTGGGGATGTCCCTTGGCCTTGGATGGGGAGGGGGAAACTGAGGCACGGGGCTTTGCACACAGGGAGAGCAGGAGTCCAGCCGCAGATGCTGAGATGCAAAGGGTCGCATCCAGGGCGGGAGGGGCGGCAAAGCACCAGCAGAGCTACGTGGCTGCCACCGTGCCCAGCACCCTGCCCTGGCTGGATGGGTATTTCACGTTTCCCAAAAGGACCTGGAGCATTCCCAAAAGGACCTGGAGCATTCCCAAAAGGACCTGGAGCATTCCCAGCGCCTCGGCAGCGCCTGCCGCCTCCCACCAGCGGGCTGAGCCAGGCGAGCTCGGCGTCTGCCTCCGTGCGGGGCGTGCATGGACGCGGGGCAGTGACTCACCCCCAGTCGTGCGGCGGAGCAGAGCCAAGGCTCCCTGCCGATCCACACACCCCCCTCCCCGCCCCTGGCAGCCCCTCCCCTCTCCTTGCTCCATCCTGGGCGAGGGGGAAGCCATTGGGGTGAGCCCAAGGTGGCAGCGAGACCTCCCCGGAGCCCCCATCCTCTGCCTCCATCTCCGCTTCCCACCCCAGGCGAGGTGAATTCCTGCGGCTCTGACCTCCCACTCTGCCCCGAGAAGGGGGGGGGGGGAAAGGGGGAAATGGGGTGGGGAAGGGTCTCCTTGGAGGATTCCCAGCACGGAGCCGTTCAGGAACGGCCCCAGAGGTGCAGCCACCCACAGGGTCACGCGCCGGGGGGGGGTCCCCTGCTGCCTTGAGCCACTCCAGCAAATTGCTCTGGAAATCAATTCCAATCAGAGATCAGGGGGAAAGATAAACTGTCCCCCTCAAGACACCCAATCGATGGCTCCTCTGAGCCCAGAGCAGAGGGAGGGAGCTGGGGAGAGAGGCTGTGTGGGAGGATGGGGAGCAGGAAGGTGATGTGGGGGGTGGGGGGGCGGAGAAGCTGGGTCCAGTTCAGAGGAAACAGCCCCAGAAGCAACTCTGGGGGTGAGGTGGGGGCAGGGGAGATGTGTGTCTGCATGAGGATGGATGCGATGGGAAAAGCTTGGGAAGGGGCCGTCAGCCCCCCAGGAGCAGGAGGCTCAGGCTCCAGCCCTCCCCTGTGCCAGTCCTCACACCCAGCAAGGACACTCACCCAGGAGCTGGTCCGAGGCTGTGCCCAGGGCTTTGGATTTGCTGCTGCTCATCTCTCTGCACTCCAGGCAAGAGGGCAGAGGCGTGGGGAGAGAGATGGCAAAGCAGCTCCTGACAGGACCAATTCTTCCTCTGATGAGGCACCAAAGGAAGACACTGAACAGAGCAAGGCCAACAGCCCTGGCATCACCACCCCAGCAGCCTGGGCACCACCGCCCCAGCAGCAAGGGTACCATACCACCAGCAGCCTGGGCATCACCAAACTGCCAGCATGGGCATCACCACCCCAGCAGCCTGGGGATAACTATATCAGCAGCCTGGTACCACACCACCAGCAGCCTGGGCACCACACCACCAGCAGCAAGGGCATCACCAAACTGCCAGCATGGGCATCACCAAACTGCCAGCATGGGGATAACTACATCAGCAGCCTGGGCACCACCACCCCAGCAGCCTGGGCACCACACCACCAGCAGCCTGGGCACCACCATGCCAGCAGCCTGGGCACCACCATGCCAGCAGCCTGGACCACCAACCACACCAACAGCCTGGGTAGCACCATGCCAGCAGCCTGGGCATCACCAAACCAGCAGCCTGGGTACCACCACACCAGCAACCTGGGGGGACATCACCAAACCAGCTTGGGGACACGACCAAGCTTTGCCCTGGAGATCCTGAGCCGAAAACCAGAGAGCAGAAGGCACCAAGCTGATGAAGAGGAAGGCTGAAGAAGGAAAGCAGAAGCTCCTGTGCAGGGCAGAGCAGCTGTGGGGCAGGCTGGCAGGGGTGTGGGGGGATGCCCCTACCCTTGGCGTGCCAGCTCTGCGCCATGCCAGCGCTGCAGTCCTGCTGGCTGCCCTCGGTGCAGCCCTGCCCAGGGCTGGCCTGGGAGCCTGCAGCAGCTGCCAGCAGTGCTGGGGACCTGCTCCCTGCACCCCGGCGAGAGCAGGCTCCGGGCTCAGCTCCAGAGGGCTCCAGAAGCAGGCAGCCAACCACTGGGTTGGGTTGGAAGAGGCCTTGAAGGTCATCAAGTCCAAGCACGAACCCTGAACTGCCAGGTCCCGGCAGGGCCAGAGGAGGGACTCACCTCCCCAGGGTCCTGGCAGCTTCCTGGGCTCAGCAGGGAAGCCACTGAGGGAAGAATTTGAGGCAAACCCCGGGGCTGGCTGGAACCATGGAATGCTTTGAGTTGGAAGGGACCTCAAAGACCACTCGGTTCCAAGCCCCCTCCCCCCACAGATTTCACAGAAGGGGTTGGGTTGGAAGGGAGCTTCAAGATCCGCCAGTGCCAACCCCCCTGCCATGGGCAGGGACCCCTCCCACCAGCCCAGGCTGCTCCAGGCCTCATCCAGCCTGGCCCTCAACACCTCCAGGGATGAGGTGTCCACAACTTCTCTGGGCAGTGCAGACCCCTTCCAGGCTCTCCCCACCCTCACTGAGGGAGGGAGTTTCTCCCTCATCTCCACTCTCAGTCTCCTCTCCCAGCTCAAAGCCATTGTCCCTCAGCCTGTCCCTCCCAGCCCTTGTCCCAAGTCCCTCCCCAGCTCTCCTGGAGCCCCTTCAGGTCCTGGAAGGCTGCTCTGAGGTCTCCCGGAGCCTTCCCTTCCCCCTTGCCCCTTGTCCTGCATGCTGGGCTTGGAGCAAAGAGCTCAGCACCCTCAGGAAACACCCAGGAGGGAGGCTGCTCCCTGGCTCGGGGCGACAAGGAGCGCAGCACCGCTGGCTGCCACAGGGACCGCCACACCGCACCCAGCCTGGCACAGCGCTTGGCACAACCAGCTCTGCCTTGGCACCAGGGGGACCCAACTCTTTCGAAGCCTTGGCTCCTCCACCACGATGTGTTTGGCTGCAGAGCCTGGAGCCTGGTGGAGCCCAGAGCCAGCCCGGAGCCTGCCTGGGGCCCGGCAGAGCCCGGAGCCTGCCTGGGGCCCGGCTGGAGCCCAGTGGAGCCTGGAACCCACCTGGAGCCCAGTGGAGCCTGAGCCCACCTGGAGCCCAGTGGAGCCTGGAGCCCAGTGGAGCCTGGAGCCCACCTGGAGCCCACCTGGAGCTCAGTGGAGCCTGGAGCCCGCCTGGAGCCTGCCTGGAGCCTGGCGGAACCTGGAGCCTGGCAGAAGCTGGAGTCTACCTGGAGCCTGCCTGGAGCCCAGCGGAGCCTGGAGCCCAGAACCAGCCTGGAGCCTGCCTGGAGCCAGCCTGGAGCCCGTCAGAGCCCAGAACCAGCCTGGAGCTTGGGGCCTGCCTGGAGCCTCGCAGAGCCCAGAGCCTGCCTGGAGCCTGCCTGGAGCCTGTCAGAGCCTGGAGCCTGCCTGGAGCCTGGCAGAGCCCAGAGCCTGCCTGGAGCCCGTCAGAGCCTGGAGCCTGCCTGGAGCCCGTCAGAGCCCGGAGCCTGCCTGGAGCCCGTCAGAGCCCGGAGCCCGTCAGAGCCCGGAGCCTGCCTGGAGCCCGGCAGAGCCCAGAACCAGCCTGGAGCCATCCTGGAGCCCGGCCACAGCACCAAGCCTCCAGGGAGGGAGAAACGGTCCTCCAGCTCCTGCAGCCTCCAGGCAGCAATCTGAGGGGCATTGACCTGTTTCATTTTCATGGGGGGGGGGTGGTGCCAGGCTTGGGTGGCTGGTGCCAGGCTTGGGTGGCTGGTGCCAGGCTTGGGTGGCTGGTGCCAGGCTTGGGTGGCTGGTGCCAGGCTTGGGTGGCTGCGGGGGCGAGAGGCTGGAAGGAAGGAGCAGGTCTGGTGTCGCGGAAGGGGCTCAGGAATGCTCCAGAGAGGGTGTGGAGAACAGCCCCTATTTAGAAGCAGGCAGGTAGCACGTAGGAGGCTGGGCACAGCCCGCAGTGCCAGCCCAGTTAGTCACAGCCAGTTAGGAATCAAAGAAAAACATCCAAAAGGAAAAGGCTGGGGGGGGGGGGGGGAGGAATAAAATGAGGGGAAAAAAATGATTCCTCAGATCCGCATCGAAAAACTCTCTGAGAGGCAGGAAAGGGCTGGCACGACTCAGGCCCAGGGGAGGAGATCCAGCAGGGCTCCACTGCCAGCCTGAGCAGAGACCTCCAGTGCCCAGAGCGTGGCACAGGGATGCCCTGCCCCGCCCCCACCCTCAACCCTGTCTGCAGGGCATGAGGACACTGAGGTGCCCACCCCCCGCAGGGCTCACTGCCTGGCACCACATTTCCCCCCCCCCCCAGTAGAACCCACCTCAAGTGGGGAGCTGTGGGACAGAGGGCAGCAGGTGCACCTGCAGGGCTCACTGGTGCCCATTCCCCCCCCCCCTAGAACCCACCTCAGGGCTCACTGCCTGGCACCAGGTGCCCACCCCCTAGGGCTCAGTCATAGAATCATAGAATCCCCCCAGCACAGCCCACCTCTGGCCTGCTGTGGGTGACACCAGGAGATACCCACGCCCTGCAGGGCTCCCCCCTCGCCCACCTCAGGGTGGGACGCTGTGGGGGACACCAGGACCAGGCCACCACGTTGTGCCCAGAGGCAGATGCCAGCCCCCAGCGCTGAGCAAACCTCCGTGCCCCACTGGGGCCTATCCGAGGCAGATCTACACTGCCCTCCCTCGCCCCCCCCCCCCCCCCCCCAAACTCCGTTTCACCCCCCCAGTCCTCCCAGCAGCGCCAGTCAGAAGCTGTCCAGGCCGGCAGGTTTAGTCAAGCAAAAGGAGGGCAGCGGCGGCGGCAGCTGCCTGCAGCCCTGCCTGCTCCTCCCACCAGCCCCAGCCAGCAGCCCAGCGCTCCCCATCGCCACCTCCCGGGGCAGCACCCACCTGCGCCGAGCTGGCACCGTCGCCAAAGGGCTCCACCACCGATGCCCCGGGTACCTCCAGTACCCCCTCAGCCCTCGATCCCACCCCACTCCCCTCCTTCTCCTCCTCCTCCTCCTCCCCCATGCCAGTCCATACCCAGCGGCAGGCTGCGATCCCTGGGCTCGGGGGATCTGCGCTGTGCCCGCAGCCCTGGCACGGCTGGCGGGGAAGAGCCAAAGGGCTGCTTTGGCCAGCGCGGAAGCATGGCGAGAGCCAAGGAGGGGAGAGAGGAGGAGGAGGAGGAGGAGGAAGAGAAGGAGGAAGCAAGGGAGATGGTTGAGGAGCAGGGGCTCCAAAAAAACCAAATAGAAATCCGTGTGCCAAGCACATGGATCCCCTGGCATATGCGGAGACCCAATGAGAGCTGGTGCCACTAATCGCTTGGCATTTAAAGCGACACTCCCGGCTCCCTCGGAGTGCCAGCGGCGGAGCCGGAGCGGCACCGGGCGGCATTAGTAGCCCCCCAAACCCCCCTCACCACCCCCCCCACCCCCAACCGATCTAATCTGGTGATTAGATCCCTCCAATTAATCATTCCGAAGCAGAGCTCCAGCGAAGAGCGGGTCCGTACCAACCTGAGCTGATGGCACCGACCCCGGGCGGGCGCGGGCGCGGGCACGCAGCGCTGGGTGGGCGCTGAACCGGGCAGAGGCTGATTGCTTAACATCCGGAGCCGAGCGGTGCCGGAGCGCAAGGGATGGACGCGGGAGATGCCAGGGCCGGAGGTTTGCTGCCCCCGGCTGCTGCCGCCCACTCCCGGTCCCCGAGGAGCGAGGGGTGCGCGGCCAGAGGGCTGGCTGAGGGCGGTGGGGCTGGCACCGGGGCTCGCCAGTCGGTGCCCCACTTTCGGTGCCAGCGGCCATCGCATCCTCCCGGCTCCGTGCCAGCCCTTGCGCGCACAGCCCTGCCCTGCCCTGCCCTGCCCTGCCCTGCCCTGCCCTGCCGACTTTCGCCCCCTTGCTTCCTGCTGTTATCCCTCGGCTCCGTGTGGACCTTGGGCTCTCCTGCTCTCTTCCCCGGCTCTGGCATTTCAGGGCATCCCGGGGGGTTAGGGGGCAGGGGGGCGAGGGGGAAGGTTTGGGGGTTGAGATTTGGGGCTTTTTTTCCTCCCCATCCCCTTGAAATGTTTCTGTGACCCATCCCCCCTGGACCCATCCCTCAGGCTGGGAGTCAGCTGCCTGTGTGCCCCCCCTGGAACCCATCCCTCAGGCTGGGAGTCAGCTGCCTGTGTGCCCCCCCCCTGGAACCCTAATGGCTTGGCACTTCTTTTTCCCTCCCCCAGCACCCCTTTTCCCCTCCATTCCTGCTGTTCCCTTCCCAGCCAGCCCATTCTGCTGCCCCAGCTCACTTTGGCATTCCAAAGTGGTAGCTCCTGGACTTCCAACCAACTTCCAGGGACTTCCCACACCAGTCCTGTGAGGAGCAGCTGAGGCCCTTCTGAAGAGGAGGCTGAGGGAGACCTCTAACAGCCCTCCTGAAAGGAGATTGGAGCCAGCTGGGGGCTTGGTCTCTTCTCACATGCAGCAGGTGGCAGGAGAAGGGGAAATGGCCTCAAGCTGCCCCAGGGGAGGTTCAGGTTGGGCAGGAGGAAGAATTTCTTCCCCCAAACAAGGTCCCCAGGCAGGGTCCCTAGGCTGCCCAGGGAGGTGGTGGTGGAGTCCCCATCCCTGGAGGGGTGGAGAAGCCTCCTGGAGGCGGTGCTGTGGTTGTGAGCTCTGGGTGAGGGGCTGGGAGCTGCTGACCTCCAAGCTCTCTTCCCAGCTCAGCAGTTCTGTGACCCTCTCAAGTTTTGAAGCCCCAGCCCTGGCTGGGAAGAGCTGCAGAGCCCAGGGGAAAGGTGGGGGGCGGGGGGAGGGGGAACCCTCACACCAAAAACTTTCTCCCTGTTTCTGCAGATGGGGAAACTGAGGCACAGATGGAGGAGAGGCAGAGCTGCTCCTGGCTCCCAGCCCAGCGGCGGCAGGGGCAAGGAAGAGTGAAATTTGGGGAGCTCTGAGCTCCTGGCTGGAGCCCTTCCAGGCTCTCCAACAGCTCAGCCATGAGTCATGGCTGGCACAGGCAAGCAGGACTCATTCCCTGCTCTGCCATGACGACCCCCTCCAAAAAGAGAGGAGGGGAGGGGAGGGGAGGGGAGGGGGGGGGGGGAAGAAAAAAAGCCCAAGCAAATCCCTGCTCTTCTGCTGAGCACTTCTGGAGAGCTCTGAGTGAGGAGGCTGGGCTGGCTCCAGCTCTCCACACACACACACACACACACACACACACACACACAGCCAGGGTGGGTTTGTTCCTCTCCCTTCCTCTTACTTGGGCACCAAAAATATCTCTCCCTCCACCTTCCCGTCGTGACTGTGGCAGCAGCAGGGAATCAGCCCTGGAGGGTTTTTGAGGCCAGGCTGGATGGGGCTCTGAGCAGCCTGCTCTGGTGGGAGGGGTCCCCTGCCCAGGGAAGGGTCCCCTGCCCAGGGCAGGGGGGTTGGAGCTGGCTGAGCCTTGAGGTCCCTTCCAACCCTGACAGCTCTGTGATCATGGACTGGGTCGGTTGGGAAAGAGCAATCAGGTCATTGAGTCCAACCAGCGACTCAGCAGCACCTTGGCCATGGCCCCAAGGACCATTCCAGATGTTGCTTGAACCCCTCCAGGGCTGGGGACTCCACCACCCCCTGGGCAGCCTGTGCCACCCCCTGACCACTCTCTCATTCTGGGAGCAGAGCCCAGCCCCAACCTGGCTCCAGCCTCCTCTCAGGGAGCTGTGGAGGGCAAGGAGGTCTCCCCTCAGCCTCCTCTTCTCCAGACCAAACTCCCCCCAGCTCCCTCAGCTGCTCTTCTGCAGCTCTCCAGACCCCTCCCCAGCTTGGTTGCCCTTCTCTGGCCCTGCTCCACATCTCCACCCGTTTGAAACCCCTCCAGGGCTGGGGACTCCACCACAGCCCTGGACAGCCTGGGTCAGGTCTTGACAACCTTTTCAAGGCAGATTTCCGCCCCGCCCCCCCGCCCAGTATCCAACCTAAACCACCCCTGGTGCAACTTGAGGCCATTTCCCCTTCTCCTGTCAGACATCCTCGTCCCCCGGGGGCAGGTTGGGTGCTGCTGCTGTCTGGAAGCAGCTCCCTGGGCAGCTGCTGAGAGCAAAGCCATGTCTGGTGCTGCAGGTGCAAATGGAGATGTCTTGCCCTGAGGTGTGAAATGCTTTTCCCCCCTGCCTCTCCCTGGGAGTGGCCTCACTGGCACACAGCAGATCCCAGCCCTGGGGAGGGGGAGGTGGCACAGCTCACAGGTGTCGGCTGGCAGGGAGCTGGCTGCCTGCACAAGTGGCTCTTGCCCCCTCCCTGCCGGCTCAGCCTTGCCCTGCAGGAAGGTCTCAGCCTTGGGAAGCCCCAGAGGGGGAAGATTTGCTTTGGGATTTGAAAACAGGAGGCTGCTGCCTCCAAAAGTGAGGGCTGGAAGCCCTCTGCTGCGAGGGTTGGGGTTGTTCGGCCCCCTGGAGAAGAGAAGGCTCCAGGGAGACCTTTTGGTGGCCTTCTGCTGCTGCAAGGGGAGATCAGAGAGCTGGGGACAGGCTTTTGAGCAGGGCCTGCAGGGCCAGGACAAGGGAAGATGGTTGGAACTCCAAGAGGGAGATTGAGAGCGGAGAGAAGGGAGAAACGTTTGAGCCTGAGGGTGGGGAGAGCCTGGCCCAGGCTGCCCAGGGAGGTAGGAGCTGCCCCCTGCCTGGCACCAGCCCAGCTCAGGTGGTTTGGGGCTGCGAGCAACCTGCCCTGGTTGGGGCTGTCCCTGCTGGCTGCAGGGGGCTTGGAGTGGATGAGCTTCAGAGGTTTCCTTCCCCACCCAAACCTGTCTGGGATCCCATGCTGAGCCTCGTTGAGCTTTCAGGGTGCAGGAAGTGGTTCCCCTTCCCCTGGTGAGCTCAGGACCCCCTGTGGGATTGCCTCCACGGTGCCCACGCAGCAGTGCCAGGAGCAGGAGGTGCTGCTGGGACCCGGGAAGGTGCCTGGCACCCTCTGCCCCTGCATGAGGGAGGTGGTGAAAGGGTCCTGGCTTAAGCCTGGATGCTGGGGAGCTGTCCTGGGCTCCTGCTGCCAGCCTGCAGCACCTCAGTTTGCTGTGGCATGGGGCTTGGGTGCTGCTCTGCTCCCCAGGAGGCCTGGGCACGGGTGCCAAAGAGCCCTTCTGAGCAGCTCTTCAGCCTCACCGATGCTTATTTGCTCCTCCTCAGCAGAGCAATCAGAAGGAAAAGGTCACCCCATCCCCTGGCCCTCCCTGCAGTGGGAGCCAGCCAGGTTCCAGGGATCAGCAGTGAGGACAATTAATCCTTGCTGCCAGCACTAATCCTGTTTGCCTTCCCAGCAGATCATCCTCCCATCCTTACACCCTCCTTCAGCACCCCCAGCTCCAGCTTCAGCCCCAGCATCCTGCAGCTGTCCCTGGGGCAGCACCTGGGGCATCTTTCCCCTTCCTCCATGGCTCCTGCTTCGTATCTGGACCCACAGCAAACCTCTGTGGCCTTATTTCCATCATTGCTCCCTCCTCCAGGCTACTGTGACTCCACGAAGGACTCTCTGGGCTGTTGATTCAGGACCTTCTTTGCTGAGGGTGGGGAGGAAAGGTTGTGGCTGCTTCCTCCCTGGAGCTGTTCAAGGCCAGGCTGGATGAGACCTTGAGCAGCCTGGGCTGGTGGGAGCTGTCCCTGCCCGTGGGAGCTGTCCCTGCCCGTGGCAGGGGGCTGGAGCTGGGTGATCCTGAAGCTCCCTTCCAACCCCTCCTAGGATCCTGTGACTCCATGCCCTGCTCCGTGCCCCCACCCCAGTCAGCGGTGCCAGCTCCGAGGAGGAACCACTGTGCCTGCACCAGGCACTGCTGTGCCCTTTTCAGCCCTGCCAACCCCTCCCCATGCCCCCTCCACGCTCCTATTTCATCTCTAACCCCCCTCAGTGATTCCATCTCACCAAGCCTGCGGCCAGCCCCCCTTCTCCCCTTCCCCCCAGCACAATGAAGCCTCACTGCGCCCAGGCTGCCGTCCCAACAGGGCCACAGTGATGGGGTGGGGAGTGCAGCCCCCTCCTCCCCAGGCTGGCACACACAGCCTGGCATTGTCTGGGCTCAGCACCCCCAGTCCATAGAGCAATATTGGGGCAGGTGGTGCCTGGCTGCTGCTCACAGCAGAGGCTTTGTGCAGCCCTCAGCCGCAGCAGAGCGCAGAGCTCGGGGCCTGGGCTGGGAGGAGCAGGCAGCCAGGGAGCTGTGGAATCATGGAGGGAGAACAGGGTCATGGAATGATGGAGTCATGGGGTCATGGAATGATGGAGTCATGGGGTCATGGAATGGTGGAGTCATGGGGTCACAGAATGGTGGAGTTATGGAAGCATGGAGTCCTGGAATCCTGGAGCCACAGAGTCTTGGAATGATGGAGTCATGGAGTCACTGAGTCCTGGAATGATGGAGTGAGTGAGTCCTGGATGATGGAGTCACTGAGTCCTGGATGGTGGAGTAATTGAGTCACTGAGTCCTGGAATGATGGAGTCATGGAGCCACTGAGTTCTGGAATGATGGAGTGAGTCCTGGAATGATGGAGTCATGGAGTCACTGAGTCTTGGAATGATGGAGTGAGTCCTGGAATGATGGAGTTATGGAGTCACTGAGTCCTGGAATGATGGAGTGAGTCCTGGAATGATGGAGTCATGGAGTCACTGAGTCCTGGAATGATGGAGTGATTGAGTCCTGGGATGATGGAGTCATGGAGTCACTGAGTCCTGGAACAATGGAGCCATAGAGTCGTGGAACCATGGAAGCACACAGTCATGGAACCATGGAAGCACACAGTCATGGAACCATGGAAGTACAAAGTCATGGAACCATGGAAGCACACAGTCATGGAACCATGGAAGCACACAGTCATGGAACCATGGAAGTACAAAGTCATGGAATCATGGAAGCACACAGTCATGGAACCATGGAAGCACACAGTCATGGAACCATGGAAGTACAAAGTCATGGAACCATGGAAGCACACAGTCATGGAACCATGGAAGCACACAGTCATGGAACCATGGAAGTACAAAGTCATGGAATCATGGAAGCACACAGTCATGGAACCATGGAAGCACACAGTCATGGAACCATGGAAGTACAAAGTCATGGAATCATGGAAGCACACAGTCATGGAACCATGGAAGCACACAGTCATGGAACCATGGAAGTACAAAGTCATGGAATCATGGAAGCACACAGTCATGGAACCATGGAAGCACACAGTCATGGAACCATGGAAGTACAAAGTCATGGAATCATGGAAGCACACAGTCATGGAACCATGGAAGCACACAGTCATGGAACCATGGAAGTACAAAGTCATGGAATCATGGAAGCACACAGTCATGGAACCATGGAAGTACAAAGTCATGGAATCATGGAAGCACACAGTCATGGAACCATGGAAGTACAAAGTCATGGAACCATGGAAGCACACAGTCATGGAACCATGGAAGCACACAGTCATGGAACCATGGAAGCACACAGTCATGGAATCATGGAGCCACAGAGCCATAGTCCCTGCTGACTGCAGGGAGCTGGTCTGGACGACCTTGGGAGGTCCCTTCCAACCCCAAGCCAGCCGTGATTCCATGATGCCATTCCATTCTCCGGGTCCCTGAGGGATGACAAGCAGGGGTGAAGGCCTCCCCCAGGCACGATGGCCGACCTGCTGTGGCGGAGGATGTCCCTGCTGGCTGCAGGGGGCTTGGACTGGACGACCTTGGGAGGTGCCTTCCCACCCAGAGCACTGCACGATTCCCTCCTTCCCCAGCGGAAGGCCCGGGAGCGCGCCCCTCCTTCCACTCAGCCACCCGAGGGCTGAGGAAGTTCTCAAAGGAATTGCAAGAAGAAAAACCCTCCAGAAACCCAACCACAAAACTTCCTAACCCCCTCCCCCCAGCAAGAGGCAGCAGGAGGTGCGAAGGCTCAGCTCGGAAGCTGGCGGCTCAGGCTTCACCCAGGAGCGGAGGGAAGGGGGAGCCAGGGCCACGTGGCTGCTCCTCCTGCAGCAACATCTGCCGAGGCTGGCATGGGCTGGCAGGGCTGGCAGGGCCCATCAGAGGCCCCAGCTGGGAGCTGCCGAGCGGTGGCAGGTGGAGCAGAGGGGAGGCATTGGCAGCGGGAGGGCCCCGCCGCGCTCTCCCCCCCCCCCGGGCTCTGCCAGCCTCCCACGGGCACCGGCGGCACCCTGCGCCGGGGCTCGGCTCTGCTCCCAGCCCAAGCTGTTCCCAGGGCCGCCCTGGCACCCGCCTGGCGAGCCCGCGGGGCTGGGGCTTTGCTCCCCAGCTGGCGAGGAAGCCGAAACCCACCTGGAGGAACGGGAAGTGAGAACTCGCTCTTCCCCCCCCCCGGCACAGCCCGAGCGCCGCCTGGCAGCGCAGCGCAGCCCTGGGCTGCGGCAGCAACACCTCCCGGGCCAGGCTGGCACCCACGGCGCCCACCCGGCGCCGTGGCACAGCACCAAGTCCTTCTGCGCTCCCAGAACTTCAGCACCCTGCTCCCTTTGCCCGCTTGCCAAGCGGGGACGCGGCAGAGCCGGAGGGAAGGAGGCTGGGGGAGACCTTGTGGCTCTCCACAGCCCCCTGAAAGGAGGCTGGGGCCAGCTGGAGACTCTGCTGCCAAGGAAGAAGCAGCAGGAGGAGGGGAAGTGGCCTGAAGTTGCTGCAGGGCAGGCTTAGGTTGGGCACGAGGAACAATTTCTTCCCCAAAAGGGCAGTGGTGGAGTCCCCATCCCCGGAGGGGTCTCAGAGCTGTGGGGATGTGGTGCTGAGGGCCATGGGTTGGTGGTGAGCTGGCAGTGCTGGGTTGGACTTGGTGGTCTTGAAAGTCTTTTCCAACCTAAGTGACTGTGCTCCACCTATGGGGTCCTCAGCCTAGAGAAGAGCAGCCCCAGAGGGCATCTGAGCTAAAGGCTGGGGGGCAAGAGGCTGGGGCCAGACTCCGCTCAGTGCTGCCCAGGGGCAGGGCAAGGGGCAACAAGGGGGCACAAAGCGGAGCCCAGGAGGCTCCACCTGAGCAGGAGGAGAAAGTTGTTCGGTGTGAGGCTGCTGGAGGCCTGGAGCAGGCTGCCCAGAGAGGTTGTGGAGAGCTTCCAGCCCGCCCTGGGCACTGTGCTGCTGGGCCAGCTGCTGCGGGTGCCTTGCTGGGGGGCAGGCTGGGGTTGGACTGGGTGGGCTCCAAGGGTCCCTTCCAAGCTCCACCAGGCTGGGAGGCTGTGACACAGGGGCTCAGCCCAGGCCCTTTGGATCCCAGCCCCTGGCCCTCCAGCCCCTGGCAGGTCCTCCCTCCCCTGGGGCCAGCTGCTCCCCTGCTGGCTCTCTCTTTCTCTCCAGACATCCTCGGTTGACTCTGACTTAAAGCAAAGTGCTGCTAGCAACGGGGCCATTCCCACTGCCAGAAAGGGCTCTAAATGGCACTTCCCCACCACTCCATTTCTCTTGCTCTGCTCTTTACCCATTTGTGAGCTGCAGGAGGCAACGATTTAAGGCATCTGAAGTGAAAGGCTTAAATTAACAATTTACAAATAGCTTAATTGAGGTCCTGGTCTCTTTCTTCCCCAGCAGAAGCTGCTAAATGCTTCTGATTCATTCCCTGTTTATTTGGGTCTTGTGCTGGGAGTTGCAGGACTGCAATCAAGGCTTTGGTGTAGGCTTGGGGAGGGGGTGGTGGAGGGGGGCCCTTCAAGCAGTGCATGGCTGGTGACAGACAGCCAGAGCCGTGGACAGGAGCTGAGGGAGCAGAGCGATGCAGGAGCTGAAGGGGATCTGCTGAACTGCCTCCAGCTGAGGGATGCTGCAGGCTGTGCAGCCCTCCTGGGGGGTTGCATGCTCCCCTCCTGTGGAGCAGGATTCTGCCCTTCTGTCTGCCCTGCTGAGACCTCCCCTGCAGCACTGGGGCAGCTCTGGAGCCCTCAGCACAGACAGGGACCTGGGGGAGCAGGGCCAGAGGAGGCCACAGCAGTGCTGGCAGGGCTGGAAGCCCTCTGCTGGGAGGCCAGGCTGAGAGAGTTGGGCTTGGGCAGCCTGGGGAGGAGAAGGCTGCAGGGAGACCTTCTGGTGGCCTTGCAGTGCTCCAAGGGGAGATCAGAAAGCTGGGGACAGAGATTTGAGCAGGGGCTGCAGGGACAGGACAAGGAGGGATGGTTTGGAACTCCAAGGGGGAGACTGAGAGCGGAGAGAAGGGAGAAACGTTTGGCCCTGAGGGTGGGGAGAGCCTGGCCCGGGCTGCCCAGGCAGGCTGTGGATGCTCCATCCCTGGAGGTGCTCAAGGCCAGGTTGGATGAAGCTCTGAGCAAGCTGGGCCGGTGGGAGGGGTCCCTGCCCGTGGCTGGGGGCGGACTGGGTGACCTTCAGAGGTCCCTTCCGACCCGACCCACTCCATGCATGCCACGAAAGCATCCAACTGACTTCACCCTCCCACTGCCACCACCGTCAGCCCTGCCTTGGGAGCCGCTCCTCACCCATTCCTCCCCCAGACCTGGCTGCTGGCCGGCTAGGGGAGCAGGGCTGGGGGGGGGGATCGGCTCTGCCTGCAGCCTCACAGCTCCCTGGCAGCCAAGGACACTCACGTCTGCAGCGAGCTGCTCCTCTCCCAGGCTAATTCTGGCGCATCAGAGGGGTAATTATAGGGACAGCAGCAGCACTGACAAGCCTGGAGCACGTCAGCCTGGCACCTGTCAGCTCCCTGCTGCAGACACCTCGTGGGCAGCCCAAAGGGGCTCTGCTCCTCTCCCCCAGCTCTATTTTTGGGGGCTTCGCTCTGCACTTCCCAGCCCCAAGCTCATCCCGTCCCACCGTCGGCATCTCGTCCCCGGCCCCGGTGGGTGCTCAGGAGGGAGACCCACAGGGATTTCACTGGCACTGGGTGGAGGAGGGGGAGGCTGCTGCCTGCCCCACAGCACCTGGGGGCTGGCTGCCCCTGGGTTGTGCACTGATCCTTGGGTGGGTGCAAGAAGCCAGACCTTTGCCTGCCGCAGGCCACCCTGGCTCTGCATAGCTTTGGTGGGAGGAGACCTTCAAGGTCATCCTTAAGGCAGGAGGTCAGCCCTGATTTGCCCCAGGAAAGGGTCTTGGAGCACCTCTAGGAGCACCTATGGGGCCCCAGCCTGGAGCAGAGCAGCCCCAGAGGGGAGCTGAGCCGTGCTCAGCAAGAGCTAAAGGCTGGGGGGCAAGAGGCTGGGGCCAGGCTCTGCTCAGTGCTGCCCAGGGGCAGGGCAAGGGGCACAAAGTGGAGCCCAGGAGCTTCCACCTGAGCAGGAGGAGAAAGTTGTTTGGTGCTGGAGGCCTGGAGCAGGCTGCCCAGAGAGGCTGTGGAGAGCTCCCACCCCCCCCCGGGCACTGTGCCGCTGGGCAAGCTGCTGGGGGGCCCTGCTTTAGGAGTGGGGCCTGGACTGGCTGAGCTCCAGAGGTCCCTTCCAGCCTCCCCCACGCTGAGACTCTGGGATGCCAGGACCTGCTTCCGCTGTGGTTTCAGGCAGAAAACCAGAGGTGAGAACATCCCCAGCTGCTGGAGCTGTGGCCAGGACGGGGGGGGGGGCAAGAGCCCAGAAAACTCCATCCCATGGGTTGGGAAGCTCAGACAGCACCAGTGAGGAGGAGGAAGAGGAGGAGGGAGAGGAAGGAGAGGCAGTCCGGCTGTTTGCTTGCTTTGAAAGGGAAGGGAGAAGCTGCATGTGGGGAGGGGGGAAGCAATGAGTTTAATTAAAAGGCAAATGACTGCACTGAACATTGACTGGAGGCTCAGAGACAGTAAAAAGCTGTTGGCTCTCTGAGTTATTCCTCCCTGGGCTGCTTCTCAGGGAGAAGCCTTCAGACAGCACCAGCTGGGTTGGCATCCCAGCTTGGATAGCCCGAGCCAGGGCAGAGGGGAGTGGGAAGCAGGTGGGGGGCAGCCAGGGGCTGGTCCTAGGGGGCAAGGGTGGCAGCCAGGAGCTCCTCCTGCCCCCTGCTCTGAGCCAGCATCATCCCTGCCTCTAGCTGCTGCCCCTTTGATGGGCAAACAATGAGCTGGGCAGCATGGACCCCACCACAGATGGTCTCTCACCGCTTCCTGCCTGGTCCCTCTGGCATCCTGCTGCGTGGCAACAGCGCCTGGGCACCAGAAGCCAAACCTCCACCCTGCTGGGCACAGCTTGAGTGCTGGGTTCTGGTTTGGGACCCTCGCTCCACGGAGGGCATTGAGGGGTCCAGAGGAGGGCAACAAAGCCTGGGGGAGGGTCTGGAGCACAGGGCTGGGCCGGGGAGGAGCAGCTGAGGGAGCTGGGGGTGTTCAGGCTGGGGAAGAGGAGGCTGAAGGAGACCTCTTTGCTCTCTAGAGCTCCCTGAAAGGAGGCTGGAGCCAGCTGCAGGATCTTGTCCCACGGAAGAAGCAACAAAAGAAACGGCCTCAGGTTGCCCCAGGGCAGGTTTGGGTTGCCCATGAGGAGCCACAAAGGGTTGCCCAGCCCTGGCCCAGGCTGCCCCGGGCAGCGGTGGACTCCCCGTCCCCGGAGGGCTTCTGAAGTGGTGGGGCCGGGGGGCCACACTTGGGTGTAAGCCCTGGCAGTGCTGGGTGAAAAGCTGAACCCAGTGACCCTAAAAGGTCTTTGCCAGGCCAGCCCAACCCCTGACTCTCCAAAATCCTCCCTGGCTGCCTCCAGGCTCACCCTGAGCCACGTCCCTGCCGGAGCCCAAGGTGGGATGAAAGCAGGAAGCGGATTCCTGTCAGCCTGAGCAGGGGATCAGAAGAGGTCAAACCCACCTCCGTTGGTTCTTTTTTGCCTTGCACAGGAGACAAGCTCATTAGCTGCCATCATTCCCCGGCTGAGGGGTGACCTTCTGGCTGTCGAGCTGCTCACCTCCGGGAGGATGCAGCTCCTGAGGGTGGGGGCTCTTTCATCTTCTGCAGACAAAAGGCGGAACGAGATCTGATGGCTGGAAGCTGAGGCGTCAGCGGGGCAGACGGGAGAGAAAGCAAAGGTGCAGGACGGGGCTGGGGCAGCCTGTGCTGAGCAGAGCCTCCTCTCCCTCCTCTCCCACCTCTGAACCGAGGCAGGATGTCCTCCAGGAAGCCAAACACCCACTCAGCCAGGAGTCGTGCCCCGGAGGCAGGGAGCTCCTGCCGAGACTGCGGCCCCTGGCACCCGGCTGGGGTCGGGCAGGGGGGGTGGGAAAGGCCTTTTCTAGGCTTGGGAAGGTGCCACAAAGCAAACAGCTCCTACCCAAGAGCCTGGAAGCACAACAAATCCTACCCAAGACCCTGCAGACCCAAGAGATCCTACCCAGGACCCTACAAATTCTACCCCAAGACCCCCACAAACCACACAAGCCCTACCCAAGAGCCTAAAACCACAACACATCCTACCCAAGGCACTACAAAACCCAACAGGTCCTGCCCAGGACCCCACAAACCAAACAGGTCCTGCCCAGGACCCCACAAACCAAACAGGTCCTGCCCAGGACCCCACAAATTCCATCCAAGACTGCACAAACCAAACAGATCCTATCCAAGACCCTACAAATTCTACCCCAAGACCCCCACAAACCACACTAATCCTACCCAAGAGCCTGAAAACACAACAAGTCCTACCCAAGACCCCACAAGCCAAACAGATCCTACCCAGGACCCCACAAATCCTACCCCAAGACCCCACAAGCCAAACAGATCCTACCCAGGACCCCACAAATCCTACCCAAGACCCCACAAGCCAAACAGATCCTACCCAGGACCCCACAAATCCTACCCCAAGACCCCACAAGCCAAACAGATCCTACCCAGGACCCCACAAATCCTACCCCAAGACCCCACAAGCCAAACAGATCCTACCCAGGACCCCACAAATCCTACCCCAAGACCCCACAAGCCAAACAGATCCTACCCAAGACCCCACAAATCCTACCCCAAGACCCCACAAGCCAAACAGATCCTACCCAGGACCCCACAAATCCTACCCCAAGACCCCACAAGCCAAACAGATCCTACCCAAGACCCCACAAATCCTACCCCAAGACCCCACAAGCCAAACAGATCCTACCCAGGACCCCACAAATCCTACCCCAAGACCCCACAAGCCAAACAGATCCTACCCAAGACCCCACAAATCCTACCCCAAGACCCCACAAGCCAAACAGATCCTACCCAGGACCCCACAAATCCTACCCCAAGACCCCACAAGCCAAACAGATCCTACCCAAGACCCCACAAATCCTACCCCAAGACCCCACAAGCCAAACAGATCCTACCCAAGACCCCACAAATCCTACCCCAAGACCCCACAAGCCAAACAGATCCTACCCAGGACCCCACAAATCCTACCCCAAGACCCCACAAGCCAAACAGATCCTACCCAAGACCCCACAAATCCTACCCCAAGACCCCACAAGCCAAACAGATCCTACCCAGGACCCCACAAATCCTACCCCAAGACCCCACAAGCCAAACAGATCCTACCCAAGACCCCACAAATCCTACCCCAAGACCCCACAAGCCAAACAGATCCTACCCAGGACCCCACAAATCCTACCCCAAGACCCCACAAGCCAAACAGATCCTACCCAAGACCCCACAAATCCTACCCCAAGACCCCACAAGCCAAACAGATCCTACCCAAGACCCCACAAATCCTACCCCAAGACCCCACAAGCCAAACAGATCCTACCCAGGACCCCACAAAACCAAACAGATCCTACCCAGGACCCCACAAAACCAAACAGATCCTACCCAGGACCCCACAAATCCTACCCAAGACCCAACACATCCTACCCCAAGGCCCCACAAACCAAACAGATCCTACCCAGGACTCCACAAATCCTAACCCAAGACCCCACACATCCTACCCAGGACCCCACAAACCAAAGAGCTTCGACCCAAGACCCCACCAATTCTACCAACCCTCCCCCATTGCCTTCACCCCCTCCTCTCAGCCATCCTCTTTGTGCTGCTTTTCACCCCTCCAGGCACTGCCCAACCGCTTCAGGCACCTGAATGCCACCCAAGCAGCACCACCAGCACCACTTTGCCCCCTCAGGCACCTGAATGCCACCCAAGCAGCACCACCAGCACCACTTTCCCCCCTCAGGCACCTGAATGCCACCCAAGCAGCACCACCAGCACCACTTTCCCCCCTCAGGCACCTGAATGCCACCCAAGCAGCACCACCAGCACCACTTTGCCCCCTCAGGAAGCTGAATGCCACCCAAGCAGCACCACCAGCACCACTTTCCCCCCTCAGGAAGCTGAATGCCACCCAAGCAGCACCACCAGCACCACTTTCCCCCTCAGGAAGCTGAATGCCACCCAAGCAGCACCACCAGCACCACTTTGCCCCCTCAGGAAGCTGAATGCCACCCAAGCAGCACCACCAGCACCACTTTCCCCCCTCAGGAAGCTGAATGCCACCCAAGCAGCACCACCAGCACCACTTTGCCCCCTCAGGAAGCTGAATGCCACCCAAGCAGCACCACCAGCACCACTTTGCCCCCTCAGGAAGCTGAATGCCACCCAAGCAGCACCACCAGCACCACTTTGCCCCCTCAGGAAGCTGAATGCCACCCAAGCAGCACCACCAGCACCACTTTCCCCCCTCAGGAAGCTGAATGCCACCCAAGCAGCACCACCAGCACCACTTTGCCCCCTCAGGAAGCTGAATGCCACCCAAGCAGCACCACCAGCACCACTTTGCCCCCTCAGGCACCTGAATGCCACCCAAGCAGCACCACCAGCACCACTTTGCCCCCTCAGGCACCTGAATGCCACCCAAGCAGCACCACCAGCACCACTTTGCCCCCTCAGGAAGCTGAATGCCACCCAAGCAGCACCACCAGCACCACTTTGCCCCCTCAGGCACCTGAATGCCACCCAAGCAGCACCACCAGCACCACTTTGCCCCCTCAGGCACCTGAATGCCACCCAAGCAGCACCACCAGCACCACTTTCCCCCTCAGGCACCTGAATGCCACCCAAGCAGCACCACCAGCACCACTTTGCCCCCTCAGGAAGCTGAATGCCACCCAAGCAGCACCACCAGCACCACTTTGCCCCTCAGGCACCTGAATGCCACCCAAGCAGCACCACCAGCACCACTTTCCCCCCTCAGGCACCTGAATGCCACCCAAGCAGCACCACCAGCACCACTTTGCCCCCTCAGGAAGCTGAATGCCACCCAAGCAGCACCACCAGCACCACTTTCCCCCCTCAGGAAGCTGAATGCCACCCAAGCAGCACCACCAGCACCACTTTCCCCCTCAGGCACCTGAATGCCACCCAAGCAGCACCACCAGCACCACTTTCCCCCTCGACAGCAGCACCAAGCAGGACCTGGCAGCCAACCCCAATGACCACCAGTGCTGAAGCCAGCAGAGCTGGCTGTGCCTCCAGCCTGGAGAGGCAGCTCCCAGCTGCTGGGAAGAGCAGCAGCAGCCATGGATGGGCCACAGGGCACAGCTTCCAAAAGCTTTCCCTTCCCACACGGGCCCCAAGGGAGCAGCAGTGCAGAGCTGAGGGGCAGGGGGCAAGCGTGGAGGAGCTTCAGCGCCAGGGAGTTAATTGGGTGTGTAATTTGGGGGTGGCAAATGAGCCAGAACCGTGTTTGGTGCCCAGGGCCAATCCCATCTGGATGCTGCCTCCACATCCCACTTCCCCCCACTGCCATGTTGGGACCACTTGCTCGTTGCCACTCAACGAGGCAGCAGAGCCCACCGGAGCCCTGCCTGCTCTTCCAGCACCTCGGTTTTACACCCCAGCAGCCCTCCCCTTGGCACACCCCAGCTGTTACAGGCTCCATTTCCTCCACCTTCAGCTTCTCCACCCCCCAGCACTGCCCTCCCTCTGCTGGCATTCAGTTGCCAGACAGCCAGGCACATCCCCATGGGTGGACAGAGAGGCTGCTGGAGCTGCCCTGACCTTTTGTGCTGGCAAAACCTCCCTGCTCCAGGGCAAGGGGGCACCAAAACCTGAGATCAATAATAGGCTGGTAGCAGAAGGAACTGGGAATGGTGCAGGTTGGTGTCCCTCCAGGGAGCATAAGAAGTTCCACCTGAGAACCTGAGGAGAGACTTCTACACCTGGAGGCTGCCCAGGGAGGCTGTGGAGTCTCCTCTGGAGAGCCTCCAACCCCTCCCTGGGCGTCGTGCTGCTGGGCAAGCTGCTGGGGGTGCCCTGCTGGAGCAGTGGGGCTGGACTGGCTGATCTCCAGAGGTCCCTTCCAGCCCCTTCCAGGCTGGGATTGAGGGATTCCAGGGATGCTGAGTGGTGCCTGTGGCTCTCAGGGGCTGGGCTCTGGGGGAGCTTCGATGCCTGTTGGAGCTATTTCTGGAGGCAGATGGTTTCCTCCATCACCTGGGCCAGGTCTGCTGCTGCTGCTGCTGGGGTGGGTTTAGCTTGGAGCTGCCGCCCCTGATTGACAAGGCCCTGGGTGCACTTCTCAAGCTCTCCCCCACCTCCTCCCCCTGCAAAAGCTCTGCTGAAGTCTGTGCTGAGCTGCTGGAAGCAGCTGTGGCAGTGTCAACACCCAGCCCATTAGAGGCCGACAGATGCCACCAGAATCAGATCTATTATTGTGACAGACCCAGCAGGGTTGCTGCTGAACAGATTCCACCACATTTCCCCTCTCACAGCCTTGCTGAGGCAGCCACACTCCCACGGCAGGCAGCTGCCTCTCCGCCTCGCCCCCACAAGCCAGCAGCTTCCTCCCCTCAGCCCCCTTGGGAAGCTTTCCCCTTCCCCAGCCCAGCGAGGGAGCCTGGCAAACCCTGCCCAAACAGATCCTCCAGCTCCAGACCCATCCCCAGCTCCAGACCCATCCCCAGCTCCAGACCCATCCCCAGCTCCAAACCCTTCTCCAGCTCCAAACCCTTCTCCAGCTCCAAAACCATCCCCAGCTCCAAACCCATCCCCAGCTCCAAGACCATCCCCAGCTCCAAACCCTTCTCCAGCTCCAAAACCATCCCCAGCTCCAAAACCATCCCCAGCTCCAAACCTATCCTCAGCTCCAAAACCATCTCCAGCTCCAAAACCATCTCCAGCTCCAAACCTATCCTCATCTCCAAACCCATCCCCAGCTCCAAACCCTATCCCCAGCTCCAAACCTATCCTCATCTCCAAACCCATCCCCAGCTCCAAACCCTATCCCCAGCTCCAAACCTATCCTCATCTCCAAACCCATCCCCAGCTCCAAACCCTATCCCCAGCTCCAAACCTATCCTCATCTCCAAACCCATCCCCAGCTCCAAACCTATCCTCATCTCCAAACCCATCCCCAGCTCCAAACCCTATCCCCAGCTCCAAACCTATCCTCATCTCCAAACCCATCCCCAGCTCCAAAACCTATCCCCAGCTCCAAACCTATCCTCATCTCCAAACCCATCCCCAGCTCCAAAACCTATCCCCAGCTCCAAACCTATCCTCATCTCCAAACCTATCCTCATCTCCAAACCCATCCCCAGCTCCAAAACCTATCCTCATCTCCAAACCTATCCTCATCTCCAAACCCATCCCCAGCTCCAAAACCCATCCCCAGCTCCAAACCTATCCTCATCTCCAAACCTATCCTCATCTCCAAACCCATCCCCAGCTCCAAAACCTATCCCCAGCTCCAAACCTATCCTCATCTCCAAACCTATCCTCATCTCCAAACCCATCCCCAGCTCCAAAACCTATCCTCATCTCCAAACCCATCCCCAGCTCCAAACCTATCCTCATCTCCAAACCCATCCCCAGCTCCAAAACCTATCCCCAGCTCCAAACCTATCCTCATCTCCAAACCTATCCTCATCTCCAAACCCATCCCCAGCTCCAAAACCTATCCCCAGCTCCAAACCTATCCTCATCTCCAAACCTATCCTCATCTCCAAACCCATCCCCAGCTCCAAAACCTATCCTCAGCTCCAAAACCATCTCCAGCTCCAAACCCATCCCCAGCTCCAAGACCATCCCCAGCTCCAAACCCATCCCCAGCTCCAAGACCATCCCCAGCTCCAAGACCTTCCCCAGCTCCAAACCCTATCCCCAGCTCCAAGACCATCCCCAGCTCCAAGACCATCCCCAGCTCCAAGACCATCCCCAGCTCCAAACCCGTCCCCAGCTCCAAACCAAGCTGTGCCTGTGGCCCATCCATGGCTTCTGCTGCTCTTCCCAGCAGCTGGGAGCTGCCTCTGCAGGCTGGAGGCACAGCCAGCTCTGCTAGCTCCAAAGCTCTCCTCATCTTCCAAACCACCTCCAGCTCCAAAACCATTCCCAGCTCCAAAACCATTCCCAGCTCCAACCCCCTCTTTCCCCTGCAAGCAGGGTGGGAGCTGAAGCCTTCCTCATCCCTTCAAACCAGAATCCAGGCAGCACCCAAGGCCTGAAACACCCAGGAAATGAGCTCCAGGTGCTTCCCTCACCCACCATGACCCCAGCACCCAGCAGAGGCCTGGGGAAGGAGCCAACATCAAACGTGGAAAGAAGCAGGGTGGGGAGGAGGAGGCTGCTGGCCCCCAGCCCCTGGTACTGACCTGGAGACTTTAAACAGAGGGAACAGAGTCCTGGCTTCTTCCCTCCTGCAATTCCATCGAGCCCTGGTTAGGGACAGGAAAGGAGGAGATTGATGAATGAAGGGGATCCAGGAGGGAAACTTTGCCAGGGATGGAGGGGAGTAAACAAATAGAGCAAGCAAAACACAGCAGGGGTCTGAAACCACGACAAAATAAAACCAAACCCCCAAAAAAAAGGAGAGAAGAGCAGCAGCAGAAAGCATCTGGGAGTGCAAGAGGGCAATGGGAGCTGGGCTGGGCTCTGCCCTGGGCTTCAAGCCCACCCCCACGGCTGCTGGAAACATCCAAATGTGGGCTGCAAGTGCTCCTCCCCCCCCCCCCCAAATGCCCCAACTGCTGCTGCTGTGGGGTGATGGAGCCATGGAGTGGTTTGGGTTTGAAGGGAACCTCTGGAGCTCATCCAGTCCGAGCCCCCTGCAGCCAGCAGGGGCAGCCCTGATGCTCAGAGCTCCAAACAACCTGTCCTGGGCTGGTGCCAGCCATGGGGCAGCTCCTACCTCCCTGGGCAGCCCGGGCCAGGCTCTCCCCACCCTCAGGGCCAAACGTTTCTCCCTTCTCTCCGCTCTCAGTCTCCCTCTTGGAGTTCCAAACCATCCCTCCTTGTCCTCTCACAACAGCTCCTGCTCAAATCTCTGTCCCCAGCTTTCTGACCTCCCCTTGGAGCACTGCAAGGCCACCAGAAGCTCTCCCTGGAGCCTTCTCCTCTGCAGGCTGCCCAAGCCCAACCCTCTGAGCCTGACCTCCCAGCAGAGGGCTTCCAGCCCTGCCAGCACTGCTGTGGCCTCCTCTGGCCCTGCTCCCCCAGGTCCCTGTCTGTGCTGAGGGCTCCAGAGCTGCCCCAGCGCTGCAGGGGAGGTCTCAGCAGGGCACAGCAGAAGGGCAGAATCCCCTCCCTGCCCAAGCTGCTGGGGACCAGCCCAGGGCACAGCTGGGGCTGGGGTTCATGTCCAGCTTCTCACACTCCAGGCCCCCCAAATCCTTCTCCACAGGGCTGCTCTCAGTGCCACCAGCTCAATCCCACCAGCCCCAGGATCTCACCGAGGGAACCCTGCCCAGCTCAGCCTCCAGCAGGGGCCACTTGTTGGGAAGATGATTTGTGGGCATGGAAGAAGAAGGGACAAGCAGAGGAGGAGACCCCCTTGTGCTTTGCTTCCTCAGCAGCTACTCAGCCTGCACCTTTCTGGCCGAGCTGAAGCTGCACAGCCCTCACTGTGCCCCAATTTGTGCAGCAGCAGAGCCTGTCCTGGGGGCCTGCCAGCTCCCAGCTTGGGCAGTATCAGATCCATCACCCCCAAAAGCACCAAAAAGGACCCAAAAGCACCCCAAAAAGCACCAAAAAGTACCCAAAAGCACCAAAAAGTACCCAAAAGCAGCAGGAAGCCTCAAAAAGCTCTCCCAAAAGGCACCAAAAAGTATCCAAAAGCCCTCAAATGCACCCAAAAAGGCCCCAAAAAGTACTAAAAAGCCCCCAAATGCACCCAAAAAAAGCACCAAAAAGCACTAAAAAGCCTCCAAAAGCACCAGAAAGGGCACCAAAACGTACTGAAAAGCACCCAAAAAGCACCCAAGAGAGCATCAAAGGGCACCAAAAGCTCCCAGGAGGCAGCAAATAAAGCACCACAAAGCTCCAGAAAGGCATCAAAAGGCCCCCAAAAAGCCCCAGAATAGCCCCAAAAGGCTCTCCTCGGCCCCAGCCCCGCGGGGCTTGCCCTGGCTGCCGGCTCCAGGCTGCCCCCACGCTGACGGGGGGGGTGGAAAGCAGGATGAGGGAACGTGGGGGATGGGGGGGAGCCGCGGCCGGCGCCCTCCACCCGCCTCTGACCCACAGGGTTGGGGTCCCCCCTTGGGCATCCTGGCAGGCAGCTGAGCCCAGGCAGCGCTCAGCTCCTTCCCAGCACCCCGGAGCTGCTCTGAGCCTGGTTTTAGGTCCCCTCCTCCCATCCCCCTTGCAAAGCTCAGTGCCTGGAGGAGCAGGGTGAGAAGGGCAGGGGCAGGGGCAGGGGCAGGGGCCAGCCGAGCTGCCCAGACCCCGGTGCCCACAAGGGCCTCTTTCTTCGCCAGCGCTGGGAGGCAGCTCGGCTCCCCCATCGCACCCAGGGCTGCAGGGCATCTGTCCCCTCCCCACCCCGAGCCCGGCCCTGCTCCGGCTGTCCTCACTTCTTCCATCACTGCCCTCCGGGCTCAGCTTTGGGGGGAGTCCAGGAATTCCTTGCGGGGGAGTCCTGCCTTTGCCGAGGAGGAGGAGGAGGAGGAGGGCAGCAGGGCGGCCAGATGCTACTCCCTGACCCCTGGTGGGGCTGGCAGCCCGAGGCGTGGCGCTGAGAGGGGGCTGTGCTGGCACGGGGGATGTCCCCAGGGCGGCTGGGCGTCGGCCAAGCCCCCCAGCCCCGCGGTGGGATTCGGGCGGTGCCGTGCAGCTCCCCTCCCGGCAGCGCCTGGCCGGGGGGCAGGGCACATCCCTCGGGATGCGGATTCCAAGGGAGTGGATTTCCCATGCCTGGAGCGAGTGAAGGAACTCTTCGAGGCAGAGCAGGAGAGAGACAAGAGGCAGGAGAGGGGAGTGGGAAACCCTCTGCTCAAAAGAGCTTTATTCGTTTGTCTGGGTGATTGCAGGGCAGGTTGAATTGCTGCTGCTGTGCTCTGCAAGCTGCCAGGAAGCACCTGGGGAGGAGTTGCTGCTGCTGCCGCTGCTGCCGCTGCTGCCGCCGGGGGCTTGCAGAACCCAGGAGCCCCCAACAAGGTGACCAGCAGGACACAGGGAACCTTCCCCCACCCCTCCTCTCCCGTCCCCTCCCAGCCAGCTCTGCCGACCTGCCTGGGGGCAGGAGGAGACCTCCCTAACCTGGCACAGGGGGCGAGGATCCTGCTGGCAAGAGTAGGGTAGGAAGCCGGGGGGGGGGGGTGTCCCCTAGCACTGGGGATACTCTCCCAGCACTGGGGACCCTCTCCCAACACTGGGGACACTCTCCCAGCACTGAGGACCCTCTCCCAGCACTGGGGACCCTCTCCCAGCCCTGAAGACACTCTCCCAGCCCTGAAGACACTCTCCCAGCACTGGGGACCCTCTCCCAACACTGGGGACACTCTCCCAGCACTGAGGACCCTCTCCCAGCACTGGGGACCCTCTCCAAGCACTGGGGACCCTCTCCAAGCACTGGGGACCCTCTCCCAGCCCTGAAGACACTCTCCCAGCCCTGAAGACACTCTCCCAGCACTGGGGACCCTCCCTCAGCACCAGGGACACAGCAAAAGGCAGGAGCTGGGACCCTCCCCACACACCAACGGGGGCCGTGGCAGAGCAGCTTTCCTCCTCCCCATTTACACCCCACAGCCTCCCAGTTCAACCCCCCCCCCTCCTGCTGCAGCCTCAAGCCTCTCCCAAACGACTCCCCTCCAGCTCCCTTCTTTCCTCCCCTACCTTCAGGAAGCTCCTTCCTCTCCCCCAGCTTGCCAGGAGACCTGAGGGGCCCCACACAGCTCTGCTGGTGGCAGTCAGAGGAGGAGGGGGGACAAACGTGGCTCCCTCCTGGCACTTGCCGTGGTGGGGGAGACAACAGCCAACCAGATGGAGACCTCCACCCTCAGCCTCAGGAGCTTAGAATCGTTTGGCTTGGAGAAGCCCTCCCTGAGTCCAGACACCGACCCAACACCACCAAGGCCACCAAGCCACATCCCCAGGGGCAGTTCTTGGCCACCTCCAGGCATGGGGACTCCACCACCCCCCCGGACAGCCTGCTCCAATACTTTCCTTGGTGCTGGGGGTGAGGAAAGGGCAGGGGGGAGGGTTTGGGGGAGGGCCTGATGTGGACTTTCCCAAGGCAAGAACCTGGCAGCAGACCCCAGAATCACAGAATGTTTAGGGGTTAGGAGGGACCTTGAAAGATCATCGAGTCCAGGCGCCCCCCACACCCTGCCAGAGCAGGACCCACCTGGAGCAGCTCACCCAGAACAGATCCCAGCTCCTAGCTTCAGCCTCTGCTTCCCCTCCCTGACCAGCTTGCCCTAGGAGCACCTTGGCTTCCCCAGGGGTGGCAGGGAGATAGCAGAGTGCAGAGCTGGCAGTGGCAGCAGCCAAGAGCTCAGCATCTATCTGTGGAGCACCACAACCTCCCTGGGGGTGAGTTTGGCCGGGACCCCAGGCTGCAAGGCGGCCAAGGAATTGGCTCCAGGACCTGCTGCCTCCTAGGGGGTGGAAAGCCTGGCAGCACCCGGCCCAAAGGCAGCCCCTGGGTGCTGACTGCCCGGGGCTCAGCGTGGAGCAAAGCTCCTTAGGTGCTCTGGCACCTTCCTGCAGCCCTTGAGGGAGCAGCACAGGGCCCTGTCCTAGAGCTCCAGAGGCCACCTGGCCCCGAGGGGCATCGTGCACGGAGGAGATGCTGCTCCCCAGCACTGGAATGAAGTGGAGGCAGGGATGGAGCCAGGAGCCCTGGGGCAGGGGCAGCAGGGCAGGAGGAGGAGGAGGAGGAGGAAGGCAAGGAGAGGGGTGGGGAAGGCTCCATCTCGGTGTCCTTGAGTGTCCTTTGGAGGCTTTGCTTTTCCTGCAGCACAGCAGATGAGGAAGGACTGAGAACCCCCAAGGGCTGCTCCCTTTGATTCCCCACGCCACAGAGAGGGTTGAAAGGAAGCGGTGAAGGCGAGGGAGAGGAGGAGGAGGTGTGAGGGAAGGGAGGAGGGAGAAATGGAGCAGGTATGGGGGGGGGAAGGAGACTCTGCTGGTCCTCTCCCCCCTGCCAAGCCCTGGATTCAGGCCTCCTGGGGGGGGGCAAGGGCTCTCTGGGAGCCTCCTGGGCTTGGCAGCTCCCTGTGTCGTGGAGGGAAAGCCAGAGCAGGGGACGCTCCAAGCAGCCATGAACTGATGTCCCTTCCCCAGAGCACCCCCACAAACCCCAAGGGACACCTTGCCCAAGCTGCCTGGCCACCCCTAGGTGCTCCCAGGAGCAGCTGGAGGAGGAATCAGAGGGGTGAGGGTTGGAAAGGAGCTCTGGAGGTGGAGTCCACCCCCCTGCTAAAGCAGGGGCACCTGGAGCAGGTCACACAGGAGCACATCCAGGTGGGGCTGGGAGCTCTCCAGAGCAGGAGGCTCCACAGCCTCTCTGAGCAGCCTGCTCCAGGCCTCCTCCAGCACCCTCACACCAAACAAGCTCGAGTGGAACACAGGGGCAAGGAGTTACCCAAGAGGGAAGGGGTGGCCACGGCACCTGGGGCCGTGGTTTGGTGGCCACGGTGGTGCTGGGCTTGGGGGTTGGACTCCATGATCCTAGAGGGCTTTTCCCACCCAGACCACTCTGTGAGGCCCTGAAATGATCCAAAGCAGCCCTGCAGCACCTGCAGGAGGTCACCCCCCTGCCCTCCTCCCTGCTGAAGGCATCCCAGGGTGCTCAGGGGAGCCACCAAGCTCCAGCGTCGCCCTTCCAGCCCTGCCCTGGGAGGTGTGGGCCGGTCTCCAGCCGTGGGACGTGGGAAGGGGATCGAATGTAGGCTCCCTGGGTCCGGGTCTGGCAGCTCACTGTGTGTTGAAGGCAGGAGAGCTTCGGCTTTGGCTCCTGCTGGGCAGGAGGTGAGCTCAGCATGCTGGGCAGACCCCCTCCAGCCCGGGCTCCCTCCAGCCCTGCCTGCTTACCCCACGCTCCTTCCCAGGGATCCAGCTCTGGCTGTGGGTGGGAGCTGCTGTATTTTTCCATGCAACCAAGTTCCACGGTGACACTGTTCCCCCTCCCCTCCTCTCCCTGGAGCATGAGAGAAGTGGCTCATTAGCATCCAACCACGGAGCCAAAGCCCAACCGTGAGCGCCGCCGCTCCAGGCGCCAGGGGCGCAGGGCTTGGCTCCTCCCCAGCCCCACCTCGCCCTCGCCGAGCCTGGTGGCGGCCCCAGAAGGGAAGCCAAGTGCCAGGTGGTTGCTCCACACCCTGCTGCTTGTGCCACCCAGCTCAGCCCTGCCACTGGCAGAGGGATTCTGAGCCCAGCCCCCGCCCCCCGGCTCCAAGCCGCGGAGCCGGCAGCGGGTGAGGGGATGCTTGGGAAGAGCAGCAGGACTTGGAGCCCCTTGGGAAGCTTGGGAGAGGAGTCAGCAAGGCCAGAGGCTGAGCAGCTGGAACGGGCTTTCACAGACACAAGGAATGGTGGAGGCTGGAAGGGACCTCTGGGGATCATCCTGCTCCAGCAGGGCACCCACAGCACCACGCCCAGGGGCACAGTGGCCGGGGGGGGGGTTGGAAGCTCTCCACAGCCTCTCTGGGCAGCCTGCTCCAGGCCTCCAGCAGCCTCACACCAAACAAGCTCAGGTGAAACCTCCCAGGTCCCAGTTTGTGCCTCCTGTCCTGTCCCTGGGCAGCACTGAGCCGAGTCTGGCCCCAGCCTCTTGCCTCTTACCCTCTATCTCTTGCTGAGCATTGCTCAGATCCCCCTGGGGGCTGCTCTTTAACTATCTAAACTCCACCTGGAGTGAGAGCACCAAAGGGGCTGTGCACAGGCTGGGCTGGAGCCAGGCACAGGGACATGGTGCTGGGAAGTCATGGATGGAGCCTCTCCAGAGAGGAGCAAGGAAGCTGGGGAAGGGTCTGGAGAACAGGGCTGGGGAGGAGCAGCTGAGGGAGCTGGGGGGGGGGGGTTCAGCCTGAGGAAAAGGAGGCTCAGGGGAGACCTCCTTGCTCCCTGCAGCTCCCTGAAAGGAGGCTGGAGCCAGGTTGGTCTCTTCACCCAAGGAACGAGCAGCAGGATGAGAAATGGCCTCAGGCTGCCCCAGCAGAGGCTCGGGTTGGACACGAGAGGAAACCTCCTCGCTGGAAGGGCTCTCCAAGCCTGGCACAGGCTGCCCAGGGGAGGAGGCTGAGTCCCTGTCCCTGGAGGTGTTTCAGAGGGGCAGAGATGTGGTGCTGAGGTCCTTGGTTCAGCCCCAGCCTCGGTAGAGCCAGAGGGTGGTTGGGCTGGGTGCTCTGAGAGGCCTTTGCCAGCTGGAGTGGTTCTGTGATCCTCTTCTCCAAGTCCTCGCCTCCAGCCATCCCTCCCTCCATCCATCCCTCCATCCCTCCATCCATCCCTCCATCCCTCCCTCCATCCCTCCCTCCCTCCATCCATCCCTCCCTCCCTCCAGCCATCCCTCCATCCCTCCAACATCCATCCCTCCATCCCTCCCTCCCTCCATCCTTCCCTCCAGCCATCCCTCCAGCCAGACAGCCATCCCTCCCTCCATCCATCCCTCCATCCCTCCATCCATCCCTCCCTCCAGCCATCCATCCCTCCATCCATCCCTCCAGCCATCCCTCCCTCCATCCATCCCTCCATCCCTCCATCCCTCCCTCCATCCCTCCCTCCATCCCTCCCTCCAGCCATCCATCCCTCCCCCTCCCTCCCTCCATCCCTCCCGCCATCCATCCCTCCCTCCATCCATCCCTCCCTCCATCCATCCCTCCATCCCTCCCTCCATCCATCCCTCCCTCCGTCCATCCCTCCCTCCATCCATCCCTCCCTCCAGCCATCCATCCCTCCCTCCAGCCATCCATCCCTCCCTCCAGCCATCCATCCCTCCCTCCATCCCTCCCTCCATCCATCCCTCCCTCCATCCCTCCCTCCAGCCATCCCTCCCTCCATCCATCCCTCCATCCCTCCATCCCTCCCTCCCTCCATCCCTCCCTCCATCCATCCCTCCCTCCAGCCATCCATCCCTCCCTCCATCCCTCCCTCCCTCCATCCCTCCCTCCATCCCTCCCTCCCTCCCTCCATCCCTCCCTCCATCCCTCCCTCCCTCCCTCCATCCCTCCCTCCATCCATCCCGCCATCCATCCCTCCCTCCATCCCTCCCTCCAGCCATCCCTCCCTCCCCATGACCCAGCCTGGCTTGGGTGTCCCTTTCAGAGGGAAGGGGCCTGAGCAAGGTGCCCTGGGGGGGGGGGGGGTGGGTGGCACTGGAAGAGGAGCTGCTCCTCCAGACCCAGCTAGGCTGGAACACTGCTTCCCAGTTTGGGCCTGGAGTGCAGCTGCTCCATCTCCCAGCCTGGAGAGCTGCGCTGGGAGCCCCCAAGGCACCTTCCACCTTCCTCCTTCCTCCCTCCCTCCCTCCCTCCTCCCTGTTGCAATCAGAACATTTCAGCACGGGGCTGGGGTTGGAGAGGAAGACACACAAAAAGCAAACCCCACCCCCACCCCCCCAACCAAGCCAGAAGTTGTTTGTGTGTCCCTCCCACCCCCTTCCTCTTCCTCCCACCCTCAGCCAGCTCCTTCCATCATCCCTTCTGCCAGAGAGGAATTTTAAATCAGACAAACCCCCCCCCCCCCCAGAAAAAAAAAACAAGAAAGGAAAAGGGGAGGGGGGGGGAGGAAAAAAAAAAAAAAGAAGAAGAAGAAGAAGAAAAATAAAAGGACAAAAATTCTTCATTTGCATTTTTTTTTTTCCTGAAAGTGGAAACCATGGAAGGGAAGAGGAGGAGGAGGAGGAGGAGGAAGAGGAGGAGGAGGAGGGGGGGCAGAGGGGGGGGGGGGTGGGGAAAAAAAAACAAACCCCAACCCTAATCCTCAAATGAAATGAAATGAAATCAAAGCAGCTGACAGCAAAGTTTTATTGTGTGTCCCCTCCCCCCCCCCCGGGTGATGAGGAGCAAATCAGTGATGTGGGTTTTATTCTGGGGGGCGTGGGGGAAGCGGGGGGAGGTGGGGGGGTGGTGTGATGAGCATTTCAGCTCCTCTGCCGAGATTCAGCCTCTCTGAGCAGCCACCTGCAGCCTGCCACAGCCAGCAACTGGGGAGGTTAATGAGGCCCTTTGAGAAAGGAGCAGAGCACAGCAGATTGGGGGGGGGAGGGGGAGGGGGGTGTTGGGGGGAGAAGGGGTGGGGGCGAGAACTGGGCACCAGCTCGCTCATCTCCAGCTGAAGAGCTTCGTGCTGATGAGTTGGGAACCTTCCCCCCCCCAAGACCCCCAGACAAGTGGTGCTGGGGGTGGAGCCTGGCTGCTGGGGGAGACCTCCCCAGATGGAATGGGGGGGGCGGGTAGGGGGTGGAAGGGACCCTCCAGATCAGCTGCTGCCACAGCCCCTGCCGCGGGCAGGGACACCTCCCACCGGATCTCTAAGGTCCTTGAGTCCAACCTTCAGCCCAGCAGCACCCTGGCCACCAAACCAGGTGCCGTGGCCAGAGGTCTCTTGAAGCCCTCCAGGGTGGGGAGTCCGTCACCCCCCCCCCGGGCAGCCTGCCCCTGCCCCTGCCTGCCCCAGCCCCTGCCTGCCCCAGCCCCTGCCTGCTCCAGCCCCTGCCTGCCCCAGCCCCTGCCTGCCCCAGCCCCTGCCTGCTCCAGCCCCTGCCTGCTCCTGCCCCTGCCTCCTCCAGCCCCTGCCCTGCTCCTGCCCCTGCCTGCTCCTGCCCCTGCCTCCTCCTGCCCCTGCCTGCTCCAGCCCCTGCCTGCTCCAGCCCCTGCCTGCTCCTGCCCCTGCCTGCCCCTGCCCCTGCCTGCTCCAGCCCCTGCCTGCCCCTGCCCCTGCCTGCCCCTGCCTGCCCCTGCCTGCTCCTGCTCCTGCCCCTGCCTGCCCCTGCCCCTGCCTGCTCCTGCCCCTGCCTGCCCCTGCCCCTGCCTGCCCCTGCCCCTGCCTGCTCCAGCCCCTGCCTGCTCCTGCCCCTGCCTGCCCCTGCCTGCTCCTGCCCCTGCCTGCCCCTGCCCCTGCCCCTGCCTGCTCCTGCCCCTGCCTGCTCCAGCCCCTGCCTGCTCCTGCCCCTGCCTGCCCCAGCCCCTGCCTGCCCCAGCCCCTGCCTGCTCCTGCCCCTGCCTCCTCCTGCCCCTGCCTGCTCCTGCCCCTGCCTGCCCCTGCCCCTGCCTGCCCCTGCCCCTGCCTGCTCCAGCCCCTGCCTGCTCCTGCCCCTGCCTGCCCCCCCTGCCCCTGCCTGCCCCTGCCTGCTCCTGCCCCCCTGCCCCTGCTGCCCCTGCCCCCTGCCCCTGCCTGCCCCTGCCCCTGCCCCTGCCTGCTCCTGCCCCTGCCTGCTCCAGCCCCTGCCTGCTCCTGCCCCTGCCTGCCCCTGCCCCTGCCTGCTCCAGCCCCTGCCTGCTCCTGCCCCTGCCTGCCCCTGCCCCTGCCTGCCCCTGCCTGTTCCAGCCCCTGCCTGCCCCTGCCCCTGCCTGCCCCTGCCCCTGCCTGCTCCTGCCCCTGCCTGCCCCTGCCCCTGCCTGCCCCTGCCCCTGCCTGCTCCAGCCCCTGCCTGCTCCTGCCCCTGCCTGCTCCTGCCCCTGCCTGCCCCAGCCCCTGCCTGCCCCTGCCCCTGCCTGCTCCAGCCCCTGCCTGCTCCTGTGGGACACAAACTGTTCCTCATCTCCAGCCTGAACCTCCTCTGGTGCAGCCTGAGGTCATTGCCTCTTGTCCTTAGTACTCCTGGGAGAAGAGACCAACCTCCACCTGCCTCCAGCCTCCTCTCAGGGAGCTGGAGAGAGGCAGAAGGTCTCCCCTCAGCCTCCTCAACCCCCAGGCTGAACACCCCCAGCTCCCTCAGCCTCTAAACCCAAGCAGCAGGAGCCCCAAGGGACTCACAGAGCGCCCTGGAGACACCCACACCCCTTCCCCTCCTCTTCTTGACCCCCAAGATGGGTCCCACAGCCAGCCTGGCCTTGTCCCCCTCCCCGGCCACCCGGCCCCAGCCGTGCTGGGATGCTCCCTGCGCCCCCAGAGCCTGCTGTGGGACGTGGCTCAGCGCTGCCCCTTCGTGCCAGGCAGGTCCCTGCGGCACAGCGGCAGGCGCCGGGCCCGGGATCGATGCGTGGCAACGAGGAGAATCGATGGCTCAAATTAACCCCTGCCCTGCTGGGCTGTGCCTCTGCCACCCTCTCCCCCACAGCAGATGTGGCCACGGGGGTCTTTCAGCCCCCTCCCCGGGGCAAGTGACTGGGGGGGGGTGTGGTTGGTGCCAAAGCAGCACCCACCTGGGTCTGTGCAGCAGCAAAAGGGCACCTGGGGCAGCTCTGATCCCATGGAAAGGCTTGGGGAGGGAGAAATTCCCGGTGGGAAAGGCAGCAGGGGAAGGGATGGGGGGCAGGGGGGGGGGGGCTTCCCACCAGGCTGGGCTGGTGAGCACGGGAGGGAGGGAAGGAGAGAAGGGAGAGAGGGAAGGAGAGAAGGGAGGGAGGGAAGGAGAGAAGGGAGGGAGGGAAGGAGAGAAGGGAGAGAGGGAAGGAGAGAAGGGAGAGAGGGAAGGAGAGAAGGGAGGGAGGGAAGGGAAGGAGAGAAGGGAGGGAGGGAAGGAGGGAAGGGAGGCAGGAAGGGAGGGAAGGAGAGGAGGGAGGGAGGGAAGGAGGGAAGGAAGGGAGGGAGGGAGAGGAGGGAGGGAAGCAGAGAAGGGAGGGAGGGAAGGGAAGGAGAGGAGGGAGGGAGGGAAGGAGGGAGGGGGAGGCAGGAAGGGAGGGAAGGAGAGAGGGAGGGAGGGAGGGAAGGAAGGAAGGGAGGGAGGGAGGGAGGGAGGGAGGGAGGGAGGGAGAGGAGGGAGGGAAGCAGAGAAGGGAGGGAGGGAAGGGAAGGAGAGAAGGGAGGAGGGAAAGAGAGGAGGGAGGGAGGGGGCAGCTGTGTCCTCCCCAGCAGGCTGGAGGTGTCCAGGCGGGATGGAGCAGGTTCCTGCCCCCCCCCACTCACTCCCACCCCAGCACAGCAGGGAGAAGCCTTCACCCTGCTTGCCCTGAAGGGGGTGGGGGAGGAAAGGGCACAGACCGGGGAAGCTTTGTGGCTTTCCTGCCTGGGGACTGAGGCTTGAGCCTGGTGCCAGCAGTACCACCCCCCCAAAGTACCACTCCCCCAAGCACCACCACCTCCCAGTCCAGTTCTCAGCATCATTTCCCTCAGCCAGAACCAGCCAGGCTGCCTCCCACCCCCCCACTCCCCCCTCCCCAGGCCGGGGGCACCCAGGAGCATCTCCCAGACCTCAAGGTGGGCATCCCAGAGGCCCCGAACTGGTGGAGCCTCCCTCCCTGCCCATCCTCCCGGGAGGGAGGGGACAGCCCCCGACCGAGCCCAAAGCTCCTTTGCACACAGCCACCGACCCCGCGGCAGCTCTGCCGGGGCCTGGGGCTCCTCATTGCCCACCCCCCTCCCGGCTTCCTGCGCTGCGTGGGGAGGGGAAGCTCAGCCCTGCCCAGCAGTAGCTCCCCGTGGGCGCTGGGTGCCCGTCGGAAGGAGCACGAAGCCATTTCCAGCGGCGTACGAGAGCTGGCAGCCTTCAGGGGGCGGCCTGGCGGGCAATAATTAGCGGGTTGGAAGCGTGTCCCTCATCGAAATGAGGGAAGAGCCCCCGGAGGGGCTGCTCGGGACGTGCGGGGACTCTGCCCCCACCCCCGGGCTGCCTTTGCACCGCAGCGGCAGCCACGGAGCAACCAAAGGGACCAGACCCAGCATCGGCGCCCCCCCCGCCCCAGGGTTCGGGGGTGCTGGAAGGGCTTGGAGCAAGCCTGGGGGCAGAGGAGCAGAGAATCCCAGAGTGGTTGGGGTTGGAAGGGGCCTTCAAGACCCTCCAGTCCCGAGCCCCTGCCGTGGGCAGGGACCCCTCCCAGCAGAGCAGGCTGCGAGGTGCCCCGGGGCTGACCCAGCCTGGTGTCGGGGGAGGGAGCATCTCCCCCTGCCCGGACCAGCTGAGCAGATGGTCCTCATCCATCCCCATCCTTAAGCTAAGAGCTGGCTGGATGTGACCCCACCCCCTCCCCGAGGGCCCTGTGGCCACTGCTGGGTTCATTCCGGGGGGGGCACGACCCAAGCGCAACCAAACCAAACTTCCCCAGGAGTTGGGTGCTGGCACCCAGGCAGCAGCAGGGTGGGTGGGCATGGGGGGGGGGGGCGGGGGGGGGGGGGGGACGTTGAAGCTTGGCCACTCCCCAGCCTCCCTCACCACAGCCAGGGTGAAAACGGAGAGAACAAAGAGGGGAGAGGCTGCAGGGCAAAGGCTGGGTGCTGTGTGTCCCCCCCCCGCCCCGGGCGCGGGCAGACAAAGAGACATCCCCCCCCACAACGGGGCACCACGACCCTGGCATGTGCCCTCATCACCCACCCAGGCTGGCACAGGGGCAGGGCAGCGCCGGTGGCCTGGGGGCACACCCACCTCCGAACGGCACAAACGATATTGGGGGGGGGGGGGGGGGGGGGGGAGGAGGAGGGGAGGAAGAGACCCCCTGGGGGGTTCTCTGTTCCCCCAGCACCCAGGCAGCCGCGGGGGGGAGGCTGGGGGGCAAGCAGCCTTGGGAGTTATTTCAAGTTTCCCTCCTCGTCACCTCCCCCACTTCCCCACCCCCTCCACGGCCAAACCCAGCCCAGGATGCACCACATTTGGGGAGGATGCACCAGATTTGGGGGGGTTCGGTTTTTCTACCCTCCCCCCAACCTCCTTCTCCAGCAAAGATGCTGAAAACATCTCCGGAGGGACAACCTGCAGCCCTGCAGCTCCTCCTGCCCTTTGTGTCTCAGCAGCAGAGGCTGGCAGGGAGGGGGACGACATATATATACACCTAAATAAATGAAGGAGGGGTGAGAACAGGTAGGAGAGCAGCCTGCAGCCTCCCTGCTCCTCCTCCTCCTCCTCACCCATCTGTCTCGCCAAGCTCGCAGGGAAAGGAGATCCAAAGCCTCAGCAGCATCCGGCCCCAGCTCGGTCGGCAGAAGATCGCTGGGGGCGGGGGTTGGGGGGAGGTTGGTTGGGGGGGGGAGGGATATGCACAAAGCTGCAACAGGAGGAGCCCCAAAAGCAGCCCCAGGCACAAGGGTCGGTTTCTTTCAGCAGCTCCCCCCCCCAGACGCCACGCTGGGGTTTCTAGGGCAGTGGCTCTCCAGCTACTTTATCCCTTCGGAGCAGAGGAGCCCCAACAGCAACAACAACAGCAGCAGCAGCAGCAGCAGCGACCAACCCGGAGAGCAGCAGCAGCAGCACCACCAGCAGCACCACTTCAGCATCCCACAGCCCAGATGTCTGCCTGGGGCTGGGAGGACACCACATTCCCGGGATAAGGCACCACAGCCCCAGGATAAGGCACCACAGCCCCAGGATAAGGCACCACAGCCCCAGTCCAAGGCACCATATTCCCAGTATGAGGCATCACAGCCCCAGTCCAGACACCACAGCCCCAGTATTAGGCATCACAGCCCCAGTCCAAGGCATCATATTGCCAGTATAAGGCATCATAGCCCCAGTATAAGGCACCATATTCCCAGTCCAAGGCATCACAGCTTCAGTATAAGGCACCACAGCCCCAGTATAAGGCATCATATTCCCAGTCCAAGGCACCATATTCCCAGTATGAGGCATCACAGCCCCAGTCCAGACACCACAGCCCCAGTATAAGGCATCACAGCCCCAATCCAGCCACTACAGCCCCAGTATAAGGCATCATATTCCCAGTATAAGGCACCACAGCCCAAATCCAGCCACCACAGCCCCAGTCCAGGCACCATATTCCCAGCATAAGGCATCACAGCCCCAGTCCAGGCACCATATTCCCAGCATAAGGCATCACAGCCCCAGTCCAGGCACCATATTCCCAGTATAAGGCATCATATTCCCAGTACGAGGTACCACAGCCCCAATCCAGCCACCACAGCCCCAGTCCAAGGCACCACAGCCCCAGTATAAGGCATCATGTTCCCAGTATAAAGCAGCACAGCCCCAGTCCAGCCACCACAGCCCCAGTCCAAGATACCCCAGCCCCAATCCAAGGCACCACAGCCCCAGTCCAGACACCATACTCCCAGTCCAGGCACCATATTCCCAGTATAAGGCACCACAACCCCAGTCCAAGACACCCCAGCCCCAAACCAAGGCACCACAGCCCCAGTTCAGGCACCACAGCCCCAGTCCAAGGCACCACAGCCTCACCAGCCTACACAACACATTCCCAGTATAAGGCATCACATTCCCAGTCCAGGCACCACAGCCTCAGTATAAGGCACCACAGCCCCAGTTCAGGCACCACAGCCTCAAATCCAAGGCACCACAGCCCCAGTCCAAGGCACCACAGCCCCAGTCCAAGGCACCACAGCCCCAAATCCAAGGCACCACAGCCCCAGTCCAAGGCACCACAGCCCCAGTATAAGGCATCATATTCCCAGTATAAGGCATCACAGCCCCAGTCCAGGCACCACAGCCCCAGTATAAGGCATCATATTCCCAGTATAAGGCATCACAGCCCCAGTCCAGGCACCACAGCCCCAGTCCAAGGCACCACAGCCCCAGTATAAGGCATCATATTCCCAGTATAAGGCACCACAGCCCCAGTCCAGGCACCACAGCCCCAGTCCAAGGCACCACAGCCCCAGTATAAGGCATCATATTCCCAGTATAAGGCACCACAGCCCCAGTCCAAGGCACCACAGCCCCAGTTCAGGCACCACAGCCCCAGTTCAGGCACCACAGCCCCAGTAGTCCAAGGCACCACAGCCCCAGTAGTCCAAGGCACCACAGCCCCAGTAGTCCAAGGCACCACAGCCCCAAATCCAAGGCACCACAGCCCCAGTTCAGGCACCACAGCCCCAGTAGTCCAAGGCACCACAGCCCCAAATCCAAGGCACCACAGCCCCAGTTCAGGCACCACAGCTCCAGTCCAAGGCACCACAGCCCCAAATCCAAGGCACCACAGCTCCAGTCCAAGGCACCACAGCCCCAGTTCAGGCACCACAGCCCCAAACCCAAAGCACCACAGCCCCAGTTCAGGCACCACAGCTCCAGTCCAAGGCACCACAGCCCCAGTTCAGGCACCACAGCTCCAGTCCAAGGCACCACAGCCCCAGTTCAGGCACCACAGCCCCAAACCCAAAGCACCACAGCCCCACCAGCCCAGGCACAACATCCCCAGCCTAAGGCAGCCACATCCTCAATCCAAAGCACCACATCCCCACCACTCCACCCCACCCCAACCCTACTCACCCCCACCCCCACCCCTCCACCCCCTCCTCCCCAGCACCCCCAACCCCACGCCCACCCTCCCCTGGCTTTATCAACCCCAGCCAGCAGCCAACTCCAGCTCCCGGCGGAGCGAGCAGCGATTGATGCCTTATTATATCCTTTCCCACCGCCACCAGCCGCCGCCACCGGCTCCGACCCCACCCCGAATCTCTTCGCGACCGCTGCCCGGGCGAGGTTGGGAGGAGGAAGAGGAAGGAAGAGGAAGAAGGACAGGAGGAGGGGGCGAAAAAAACGGAAAAAAAAGCAAACCCCACACGAAGGAAAAAAAAATACCTGCTACTTAAGAATGGATGCACATAGTGAGAGTGACCTGCCTTGGGAGGGTGTATTCCCCATCGCTGCTCTGCTTGCTCGCTCCCCTCGGCTTCCTTTCTCGCCTCTCTTGCAGAGCAGGGGTCGGGGAGGAAGGAGGGGAGAGGAGGGGGGAGGGGGGGGGTCGAGGGGCTGGGGAGGGAAGGGAGGGAGGGGGAGGGTGGGGAAGGGAGGTGATGCTCAGGCCCGGCCAAGCATGGGAGAAAGAAGGGGAAGGCAGAAGCGGGCGGCGAGCGAGCGAGCGGGCGGGCGGGCGGGCGGGCAGCGGCGGGCGCGGGTACGAGCCGGGAGCGCGCCCCGGGGGGTGTGTGTATGTGTGTGTGTGTGTGTGTGTGTATAAGGGGGGGTGGTGTACGCGCGTGGTTGAGAGCGCGCAGCTCGGAGATGTACAAAGGAACAAATGGGGAAAACACATTAGCTCATGATAGATTAATGGGCAGGGGAGGATCTCTCCCCCCACCGCCACCACCCAGCCCCAGCCCGCCCCTGCTCGCTCTTAAAGGTCCCCAGCGTTTTATGCGGGGTGGGAAGGGGCTGGGGGAATGGATGGGAAGGGGCGAGCTGGGTGGCGAAAGGAGGTGGCAGCCCCCGTGTGGTGTTAGCGGGGAGGGGGCGGGGGGTAGCGGGGTTAGGGAGGTGGAAGCCGTGGGGGAGGCAAAGGAGAAGGAGCTTCAGGTGAGGGGCAGGAGGAAGGGAGACTGAGAGTGGAGCTCAGGAAGGGATTCGTGGCAGTGAGGGTGGGGGGACGCCGGGACGGGTTGCTGGGGAGATGATGGAACAGGTTGCCCAGGGAGGCTGCGGCTGCCTCCTCCCTGGAGGTGCTCAGGACCAGGCTGGATGAGGCCTTGAGCAACGTGGGCTGGTGGGAGGGGTCCCTGCCCGTGGCAGGGGGTTAGAACTGGATGATCTTGAAGGCTCCTTCCAAGCCAAACCCCTCTATGAATCATCCAACCAGCAACCCAACACCACCCTGGCCCCCAGACCCCCAGGGGCCATGGCCACAGGTTTATGAACCCCTCCAGGGCTGGGGACTCCACCACCTCCCTGGGCAGCCTGCTCCGGTGCCTGACCAGAGCTCACGGTCCGGGAGGGAGCAGGACCCCCAGCCACGGGCGCACCAAGCTGCCCAGCTGGCGCCTCACCCCGGCTGCCACCTCCTTGCCGAGAGGAATGATCCCAAAGCCCCTCCAGAGAGGGAGGGAGGGAGCAGGGAAGGACAGGGCAGGAGTAGAGGAGCAGCCACTTAGCCCTGCACAGCATCTCACGCCCAGCTCAGAGGAGCTGCAGCTTGTCTCCCCATGCCTATGGCAGAGGGGTTGCCAACCAGCACCTCTCCGGTGAGGGCACGGGGTGGGGGTGGGGTGAAGGAGCTGCCAGCTAACCCTGACCCACCCCCCAACCCCCTCCCAGCCCCCCCCCACCCCCCAGCCCCTGTGCTGCATTAGCTCCGAGCCCAGCGGCGCGGGGGGGGGGGGGCAGCAGCAGCAGCTCCATTAGAGAACCTCCGTGGGGCAAAAGCCTTTTCCAGAGCCACTGAAGTGCATCTTGATGGCCTTGACGTGGCCCTGGCACCCGAGCACGCACGGCCTGGCCTCGGGGGGAGGTTGGGACATCCTGGGGCTGGCAGGAGCTGTGCACGGGGATGGGACCTGCTGCAACGTGCTGCCTTGTGCCTGCCTGGTGGTGGATGCCAGGGGAGCTGTCCCACGCTCTTGGGCAACCCCATCCCAGGATCAGGGGGTGCATCGGGTTGGGAGGGGCCCTCAAAGGTCATCCAGCTGTTGGAGTAGGTCCAGAGGAGCTGGAAGTGGTGAAGACCAGGCTGGGTGAGGCTTTGAGCAAGCTGGGCTGGTGGGAGGTGTCCCTGCCCTTGGCTGGGAGGTTGGAACTAGGGTGACCTTGAAGGTCCTTTCCAACTCAATCCATTTGGAACAGATGATCCTGAAGCTGCTTTCCAACACAATCCATTTGGATCTAGATGATCCTAAAGCTCCTTTCCAACTCAATCCATATGGATCTAGATGATCCTGAAGCTCCTTTCCAACTCAGTCCATTTGGATCTAGATGATCCTGAAGCTCCTTTCCAACCCAATCCATTTGGATCTGGATGATCCTGAAGCTCCTTTCCAACCCAAGCCATTTGGATCTAGATGATCCTGAAGCTCCTTTCCAACTCAGTCCATTTGGATCTAGATGAACCTGAAGCTCCTTTCCAACTCAATCCATTTGGATCTAGATGATCCTGAAGCTCCTTTCCAACCCAAGCCATTTGGACCTAGATGATCCTGAAGCTCCTTTCCAACTCAATCCATATGGAATAGATGATCCTGAAGCTGCTTTCCAACACAATCCATATGGATCTAGATGATCCTGAAGCTGCTTTCCAACCCAAGCCATTTGGACCTAGATGATCCTGAAGCTCCTTTCCAACTCAATCCATTTAGATCTAGATGATCCTGAAGCTGCTTTCCAACCCAAGCCATTTGGAACCAGATGATCCTGAAGCTCCTTTCCAACTCAACCCATTTGGATCTGGATGATCCTGAAGCTCCTTTCCAACCCAATCCATTTGGAACCAGATGATCCTGAAGCTCCTTTCCAACCCAATCCATTTGGAACCAGATGATCCTGAAGCTCCTTTCCAACTCAATCCATTTAGATCTAGATGATCCTGAAGCTGCTTTCCAACCCAATCCATTTGGAACCAGATGATCCTGAAGCTCCTTTCCAACTCAACCCATTTGGATCTGGATGATCCTGAAGCTCCTTTCAACTCAACCCATTTGGATCTAGATGATCCTGAAGCTCCTTTCCAACTCAAGCCATTCCATGATTCCATGAGAAAGGTTCCTTCCTGGCAGTGGGAGGCCATCAGGCCACCAAGGAGCAGGCCTGGGGCTATCTTGGGGCATTTTGGATGGACACAACACCTGAAGCAGCCAGGAGAACCCCACACAAAGCCACAGGACGAGGGACAGTGGTTTGGGACTGGAGCAGGGCAGATTTGGGTTGGACACGAGGAGGAAGATCTGCACAGCGAGGGTGCTGCAACACCGCCACAGGTTGCCCTGGGAGGTGGTGGAGTCCCCATCCCATCCCTGGAGACATCCAAGGTCAGACCTGATGGAGCCCTGGGCTAGTTGGAGCTGTCCCTGCTGACCCTGCACGGTGTCCTTTTGAAGCTCCTTCCCAACCCAACTGCATTTGATGCTCCTGGGCTGCGAGAGCTCCCCAGCGCCAGCACCAAAGCCAAAGCCACCCCAGGCAGCAGCGAAGCCACCCCTGGCACCGGGCAGGGAGCTGCATCACCCGGGGTGATGCCAGCTGACAGCTTCCTGAGCCTGCAGCAGGGAGAGTTTTGATCAGGGCAGATCCAAGGGAGGCTGTGAAGGCTCTGAAGGAGCTGCGAGGCGCAGCCTAAGCGACACAATCTGTTCCCTGCCCGGCTGCAGCTTCCCTCCAGAGCTCCAACTCACTTCAAAAGCAGCACTGAGGAGAAATAGTTGAAAGGAAACAAGAGAAGATGAATCTGTGGAACAATCTCTTCATCCTCATCAGCACAGGGGGCAGAGACCTTCCTTGGGCTCCCTCCAACAACCTTCCCCCACCGGGCACCACCAGGCCAAAACCTGTTTCACAACCCAGGCACCAGGGGCTGGCCCTGGGGACAGAGCTGAGGAGCTGAGTTCAAGCGCACCCCCTGCCTCTGAGCATCTCGGGGCGGGGGGCTGGCAGGGCAGGACAGGGCAGCTGTGACCACCTCCACCCCCTCCAGGGGTTCTCCTACAGCAGCCTACAGCAAGGAGCATGAAGCAACCTCCACCCAGACATCCCCAGAGTGACCTGGGAACAGCCTAAAAGCTTCTTGGCAGTTAGGTGCCAGGAGCTCAGGGCTGTTTGCTGCTGGCTTCTGAGGATTTCCAGAGAGGGAAGGGAGGGGAAGGGTCCTTGGAGCCAGAGGAGAGGGAGATTGCAGTGGAAAAGGAAAGCAGAGCTCATGTGGAAACCACAGAATGCCTGGAGCTGGCCCTTCGCCCACAGCCAACCCCTCTGGTCCAGGGCAGAGCTGTGGGAGGGGGCCCCCAGCCCCCTGCAGGAGCTGCAGCCTTGTGCCTCTCCACTTCAAACACAGGAGGAAAAGAGGCTCCCAAACCTTCTCCCCTCCTCCCCAGCTCTACAGGCAGCACAGGCTCCCATTCCAGCCTCCCACTCCCAGCCCCCAGCCCTGCAGGAAGGGCTCAAGGTCCTTTCCCCACTGCCCTGGACAGGAGGAACATGAAAAGTGAGCCTCAGCTCTCAATTATTTATCACAGGTTTCTTTTTCTGTCTGATTTGTCCTAAAGGGCCCTTTGAAACCCCCAGCACAGGAACAGGTTTGGCTGCTTCTGGCCTGTAATTAATCCTCCCTCTCAACGGAGCCATCCTCATCCTCTCTCCTCCACTGGGGCAGCTGACGGGGGGGGGCAGGGAAGCTCAAACCTCTGGCACAAAACAAAGGCTTTTGGGGAGCAGGAGCTCCTGTCACAAGCCACAAATGCCACCCAGAGATGGGCATTGCCCTTGAGGCCATGATTGAAGCAGGCTCTGCTTGCTGCCCAGCCCTGGCCCCAGCCCTCTCCTCACCCTTGAGGTCTGTCAGCGTCTCCCCCAGCTGCTTGAGCACCACTGCCTTCTCCTCCAGCTCCTGCACGGGGATCAGTTGATGGCTGTGGGTCAAATCCTTCTGGATCTTCTCCAGTGACTTCTCCAGGTCACTGTGAGCAGAGAGGGCGAGGAGGGGGAGAGCAGAGAGGGCGAGGAGGGGGAGAGCAGAGAGGGCGAGGAGGGGGTGAGCAGAGAGGGCGAGGAGGGGGGTGACACCGCTGCCCCACCGTGCTGCACAGCCCCAGGGTCACCAGCCTGGCAGGTGCCCAGGCAGCAGCAGAGCAGACAGCAGGTCTGGAGCCCCTCCCTGTGCAGGATGAGGAACCAAGGATGGACTCAGGGATCTCCAGAGCTCCCTTCCATTGCTCCACTGGGGAGGGACTCTTGAGGGTGTCTGGGAGTGATAGGAGTGGGGGGATGGAGCAGAACAAGCAGTGGGGAGATTGAGATTGGCTGTGAGGAAGAAGTTGTTCCCCAGGAGGGTGCTGAGAGCCTGGCACAGGCTGCCCAGGGAGGTGGTGGAAGCCTCATGCCTGGAGGCTTTTAAGGCCAGGCTGGAGGTGGCTGTGAGCAACCTGCTGTGGTGTGAGGTGTCCCTGCCCATGGCAGGGGGTTGGAGCTGGCTGAGCCCTTCCAACCCTGACAGTTCCATGGTTCTCTGGCTGGACCTGGAGATCTTTTCCAAGCCAACCAACTCTGTGATCTCAAAGGTCTCTTCCAAGCCTCAGCAGCCCTCCGGCTCTCGCAGGGACCAGAAAGGGCTTTCTCTGAAGCCTTCCAGGGTGGACTTAGGGAGGAGGTGGGGGAGGGGGCGTGGAGCAGGGGACTGGGGAAGGCTGGTGGCGTGGCAGGGTGAAGGGGTGAGGGCCCCGAGGCTGATGTGGGTGCGGTAAAACCGGCGCCGCGGCGGCCGGCGGGGGCGCGGGGCCGGGCACCAGGGGGCCCGAGAGCCTGTGCCGAGGGGACAGATGTGAGTGGGATGGCTCCTGGGGAAGGGAAGACTAAAAATACGAGCAAGGCAGGAGCTGCTGCTTCAGATGCTTCAGATGCTTGGGCTTTGCTTCAAAGCCTCCGAAGAGAGGCAGCCAGGCGAGGAGGACGCTGCTGGAAGGCAGGGCTGAGCCTGAGACACAGAGTCATAGCCTGGTAGAAGCTGGAAGGGGCCTCTGGGGACCACCAAGCTCTGGGGACCACCAAGCCCAAACCCTGGGGACTGCCAAGCCCTGGGGACCACCAAGCCCAAGCCCTGGGGACCTCCAAGCCCAAACCCTGGGGACTGCCAAGCCCAAGCCCTGGGGACTGCCAAGCCCAAGCCCTGGGGACTGCCAAGCCCAAGCCCTGGGGACCTCCAAGCCCAAACCCTGGGGACCTCCAAGCCCAAACCCTGGGGACTGCCAAGCCCAAGCCCTGGGGACCACCAAGCCCTGGGGAATCACCAAGCCCAACCCCCCCCCCTGCTCCAGCAGGGCCCCCAGCAGCTTGCCCAGCAGCACAATGGCCAGGGTGGGGTTGGAAGCTCTCCACAGCAGGAGACTCCACAACCTCTCTGGGCAGCCTGCTCCAGGCCTCCAGGCCACCAAACAACTTTCTCCTCCTGCTCAGATGGAAGCTCCTGGGGTCCAGTTGGTGCCATCCAGGGTGGGGCTCCGGTCAGGATGCTCCTGGGCTGACAGCTCTGGCAGCAGCTCCCTGTCACTGCCTTTCTCCACAGCTTTCCTCTGGGCATCAGGAAGAGGAGAAGTCTCCATGGCAACTGAGGACAGATGTGACCATCACTCATAATTGAGCTCCACAGCCAGCAGGGTTTTGGGGCTGAAGCAGGCACCCATCCACCAGAGCTGCTGTGAGGACACCTGCCCCTGTCACCCACACTTGAGAGGTCCCCTACAAGTCATAGAGCCATGGACTGGCTCAGGTTGGAAGGCACCTTCAAGCTTAACCAGTTCCAACCCCCTGCCATGGGCAGGGACACCTCCCCACCAGCTCCAGGTTGCTCCAGGCCTCATCCAACCTGGTCTTGAACACCTCCAGGGAGGGGACAGCCACAGATTCCAGAGCAAAGAACCTGGACAAGGTCACACAGGACAGCTGGGGCTGGACCCCCACTTCTAATCCCCAGCCCCAGTCTCTGCAGCCCATCTGGGGGCCTGGGGCTGCTGGAGGAGGGTGGGATGTGGTCAGGAGAGGAGCAGCTGAGGGAGCTGAAGCTGGAGGGGAGAGGATGGGGAGGGAGAGGAGAAAGGGAAGAGGATGAGGGGGAGGAAGGGGAGAGGGGGAGGAAGGGGAGAGGGGGAGGAAGGGGAGAGGGGGAGGGAGAGGGGGAAGAGGGGGGGGGGAAGAGGGAGAGGGGGGAAGAGGGAGAGGGGGAAGAGGGAGAGGGGGGAAGAGGGAGGGGAAGAGGGAGGAGGGGGAGAGGGAGGAGGGGGAGAGGGAGGAGGGGGAGAAGGGAGGAGGGGAGAGAGGGAGGAGGGGGAGAAGGGGAGGAGGGGGAGAAGGGGAGGAGGGGGAGAGGGAGGAGGGGAGAGGGGGAGGAGGGGGAGAGGGGGAGGAGGGGGAGAGGGGGAGGAGGGGGAGAGGGGGAGGAGGGGGAGAGGGGGAGGAGGGGGAGAGGGGAGGAGGGGGAGAGGGAGAGGAGGGGGAGAGGGGGAGGAGGGGGAGAGGGAGAGGAGGGGGAGAGGGAGAGGGGGGGAGAGGGAGAGGAGGGGGAGAGGGAGAGCAACCCATCAGGAGCCCCAGGCCAGCAGAGCCACATCCAGAGGAGCGCTCAGCACCACGCCTGGGGCAGAAGGGAGGAGGTGAAGGCCAAGGCCAGCCCTGAAGCGCTGCAGACAGGAGCAGAGGAGATGCCAGCCGTGAGGGCTGGGGAGGCCCGGGAGGAGCGGCGCTTGGGCAGCCTTCTGCGGCAGCAAGGAGGAGGCTGTGAGGACGGAGGCAGCGTGGAGGGGGAGCTGCAAGGGGGAGCTGAGTCCCGGCCGAGACCTGGCTGGAGGGGAGCGCCAGGGGCCGGCAGGGAGCAGCAGCTCAGCTCCGGCTGCAGCAGCCACAAAAGGAAGGCAAAGGAAAGGGTCAGGCAGAGTTCTCCGAGGCAGGGATTAAGCATCATTTACCGTGGCTGTGCTTGAGCTGGTGGCCAGACAGCCGGCAGGAGACGGCACAGAGATGATCCCCGGCCATCAGCGGAGGTTTAGCAGCCCTGCCTGCTCCTCCCAGCGCCCCCAGGAGAAGGGCTGGAAAGAGAAAGGATCAAACTAGAGCCCGGCAGCAAGAGCTTGGAGCTCATCAGTTCACAGAAAGGTTTGGAAGGGCCATTCAAGATCATCCCGTTGCAACCAGGTGGTTTGGGATGTGCCTCATGAAGATTCCAGGAGCTGCTCTCTGGGGCGAAGGAGATCAGGAGGAGGGAATCACAGAATGAGTTGGGTTGGGAGGGACAGCGGCATGGAAGGGGCTGGCAGGGGGGCAGGGGCATGGCAGGGGCTGGCAGGGGCAGCGGCATGGAAGGGGCTGGCAGGGGCAGGGGGGCATGGCAGGGGCTGGCAGGGGCAGGGGCATGGCAGGGGCAGGGGCAGGGGCTGGCAGGGACTGGGGGGCATGGAAGGGGCTGGCAGGGGCAGGGGCATGGCAGGGGCTGGCAGGGACAGGGGCATGGCAGGGGCTGGCAGGGACAGGGGCATGGAAGGGGCTGGCAGGGGCAGCGGCATGGCAGGGGCTGGCAGGGACAGGGGCATGGCAGGGGGACAGGGGCAGGGGCATGGAAGGGGCTGGCAGGGGCATGGGCATGGAAGGGGCTGGCAGGGACAGGGGCATGGCAGGGGCAGGGACAGGGGCAGGGGCATGGAAGGGGCTGGCAGGGGCAGGGGCATGGAAGGGGCTGGCAGGGGCAGGGGCATGGAAGGGGCTGGCAGGGGGGGCAGGGAGGGGCATGGCAGGGGCTGGGGCAGGGGGGCAGGGCTGGGGCATGGCAGGGGCTGGCAGGGACAGCGACATGGAAGCGGCATGGCAGGGGCTGGCAGGGAGGGGCAGGGGCTGGGGCATGGAAGGGGCTGGCAGGGACTGGGGGGCAGGGGCATGGAAGGGGCTGGCAGGGGCAGGGGCAGGGGCAGGGGCATGGAAGGGGCTGGCAGGGGCAGGGGCATGGCAGGGGCTGGCAGGGGCAGCGGCATGGAAGGGGCTGGCAGGGGCAGGGGCTGGCAGGGATGGAAGGGGCTGGCAGGGCAGGGGCATGGCAGGGGCTGGCAGGGGCTGGCAGGGACAGGGGCATGGAAGGGGCTGGCAGGGGCAGGGGCATGGCAGGGGCTGGCAGGGGCAGGGGCATGGAAGGGGCTGGCAGGGGCAGCGGCATGGAAGGGGCTGGCAGGGACAGGGGCATGGCAGGGGCTGGGTTGGAAAGGAGCTTCAAGATCCTCCAGCGCCACCCCCTGCCATGGGCAGGGACCCCTCCCACCAGCCCAGGCTGCTCAGGGCCTCATCCAGCCTGGCCTTGAACACCTCCAGGGAGGGGGCAGCCGCAGCCTCCCTGTGCCAGGCACTGTGCCAGTGTCTCCCCAGCCTCACTCTCAACAATTTCTTCCCACGCCTCCACTCTCAATCTGCCCTCCTGGAGCTCCCCAAGCATTCAGGCAGGCACAGGGTCCCTGCTGGCCATGGGCTCACAGGAACATCTCAGCCCCCATTTCCCCTCTTGCTCCCCTGAAGGGGAATTTTCCCTTCTTGGAGCCAGGAGGGGTTTGGGCTGCCCAAGACAGGCAGGGCAGCAGCTTGCCTGTGAGGAGGGCTGGCTGTGAACCAGGCACTGCACAGGGTGGCCACGCTGGGAGAGCTCTGAAGGTGGAAAATGTCTGGAAGAGAGGGAGTTTGGAGGCTATTTCTGGAGCAGAAGGAAGCAGAAATCTGGGTCAGAAGGGATAGGAGACACGCCAGGGGCTTGCTGGATGAGCAAGATGTGCTCCACCAGACTTGGAGGATGAGGTCCCCCGTGCCAGCAGCTCGACCATGCACCACTGCAGGGCTGGAGGACCCCAGGGGAGTCCCCAGCTCGGTGCCAGGGGACGTGGGTCTGGTGGAGAGGGTCCAGAGGAGACCACAAAGGGCTGGAGCAGCTCTCCTGAGAGGACAGGGAGTTGAGGGCTGTTCAGCCTGGAGAAGAGAAGGCTCCAGGGAGACCTCAGAGCAGCCTTCCAGGACCTGAAGGAGCTCCAAGAGAGCTGGGGAGGGACTTGGGACAAGGGCTGGCAGGAACAGGCTGAGGGACAGTGGCTTGGAGCTGGGAGAGGGGAGACTGAGACCGGAGATGGGGAAGGAATTCTTGGCAGTGAGGCTGGGGAGAGCCTGGCACAGGCTGCCCAGGGGAGGCTGTGGCTGCCTCCTGCCTGGAGGTGTTCAAGGCCAGGCTGGATGAGGCCTGGAGCAGCCTGGGCTGGTGGGAGGGGTCGCTGCCCGTGGCAGGGGGTTGGAGCTGGCTGACCTGGAAGCTCCCTTCCAACCCAACCCAACCTAACCCAACCCAACCCAACCCAACCCAACCCAACCCAACCCAACCCAACCTGTGACTCCACCAAGCCCCTTGGGCCAGCAGAGCACATCAGGAGAAGCCTTGGGGAGGTTACAGGCTCTGCCTTTCCCACCTGGGTTGCCACAGACAGGTCAATACTGCCCAGATCCTCCTTGCTGGTCGATGCTGGAGCATGCCCAAAGTGCTCTGTCCCCTGGCACCACGCTGTGCCCACCCAGGCTGGCTGGCAGCCTGAGGTGGCACAATCAATGGGCAGCAGGAGCAGGAACCTGAGGTTTCCTTCTGGCTTCCCACAGCCTGGTCGATGGGGACTTGGCAGTTGAGCTGCTGTTGATGATCTCCTGCTGGAGACAAAGGCAAAGATCTGGAGAGGATTTGGGTTCAGCTCAGTCCAAAGGAGGAAAACTTCGACAGAAGTCAGAAATGCACAAAGTTGGGAGGTGGGAAGGGGAAGAAATCTCACCCTGGAAAGCTGCAGCTTGCTGAGTGCTTCCTTCCTCATCCCTGCCACGCTGACAGCACCCTCCTGGGCTTGGGAGACTTCCTCCTTTGCATGGGACCTTGAGCAGCCTGGGCTGGCAGGAGGTGGCCCTGCCTATGGCAAAGGGCTTGGAACTGCCTCATCCTGGAGGTCCCTCCCCATCCAAACCATTCCAGGAGTCTATGGCCTGTGCAGGAAGATTCCCAGCTCCTTCCCAGCTCCTTCCCAGCTCCCAGTGCCTGAAGGGGGCTGCAGGAGAGCTGGGGAGGGGCTCTGGGAGTGCCAGGATGAGGGACAATGGCTTTGAGCTGGAAAAGAGTGGAGAAGAGGAAGCAATTCCTGAGAGTGAGGCTGGGGAGAGCCTGGCACAGGTTGCCCAGGGGAGGTTGTGGCTGCCTCCTGCCTGGAGGCCAGGCTGGATGAGGCCCTGAGCAGCCTGGGCTGGTGGGAGGGGTCCCTGCCCATGGCAGGGGGTCAGCACTGGAGGATCTCGAAGCTCCTTTCCAACCCAGCCCCTTCCATGCCCCTGCCCCTGCCAGCCCCTTCCATGCCCCTGCCCCTGCCAGCCCCTTCCATGCCCCTGTCCCTGCCAGCCCCTTCCATGCCCCTGCCCCTCCCAGCCCCTTCCATGCCCCTGCCCCTGCCAGCCCCTTCCATGCCCCTGCCCCTCCCAGCCCCTGCCATGCCCCTGCCCCTGCCAGCCCCTTCCATGCCCCTGCCCCTGCCAGCCCCTTCCATGCCGCTGCCCCTGCCAGCCCCTTCCATGCCGCTGCCCCTGCCAGCCCCTTCCATGCCCCTGTCCCTCCCAGCCCCTTCCATGCCCCTGCCCCTCCCAGCCCCTTCCATGCCCCTGTCCCTGCCAGCCCCTTCCATGCCGCTGCCCCTCCCAGCCCCTTCCATGCCCCTGCCCCTCCCAGCCCCTTCCATGCCCCTGTCCCTGCCAGCCCCTTCCATGCCCCTGCCCCTCCCAGCCCCTTCCATGCCCCTGCCCCTGCCAGCCCCTTCCATGCCGCTGCCCCTGCCAGCCCCTTCCATGCCGCTGCCCCTGCCAGCCCCTTCCATGCCCCTGTCCCTCCCAGCCCCTTCCATGCCCCTGCCCCTCCCAGCCCCTTCCATGCCCCTGTCCCTGCCAGCCCCTTCCATGCCGCTGCCCCTGCCAGCCCCTTCCATGCCCCTGTCCCTCCCAGCCCCTTCCATGCCCCTGTCCCTGCCAGCCCCTTCCATGCCCCTGTCCCTCCCAGCCCCTTCCATGCTCCTGCCCCTCCCAGCCCAACCCGTTCTGTGACTCCTTGCCCCTGGTCTCCTCCACCTGGAGAGCAACTCCTGGAACGCTGAAGGGGATGAGGGCACAGCCAAAGCCACCTGGCTGAGGAGCCCCTTTGGGAAGTGGACCTTGCCAAGAGCTGGCTTAGCCCTGAAGGGAAGCAGCTCTGACAGACCTTTTCCTGCCTTGTTTGCCTGAAGCCCAGCAGCAGCCCCCAGCAGCCTGTGCCTTGAAATCAGAGCCAGGCTGAGCCCCAGCACAGCAGCTGGAAAGGGCAGCTCCAGAGCTCTGACAGGGATAAGAGGCTGGGAATCAGCAGCCAGGAGCCTGCCTCGCCTGCAGGTAGTGAAGAGGCTGGGGAGATGCTGTTCAGCCCCACGAGGTGGAGAGGATGCAGGAGAGGAGTCAGAGCAGGGGGTGCAGCATCCACCCAGCAGCCAAAGTCAGTCCCCTGGGGATGGGGAAACGGCACAGAGCCTCCAAGCAAAGCAGGGAGGCCAAATCCTGCAGGGAAAGGACTGGCAGGAAACCTGATAGCCAGGGATCTGCTGCCATCTGCTTCCTCCAGGACTCCTCATCTCTATTTTTGGGCCACCCATCCCTGCCTGCCACTGAGGGGAGGTGGGTGGTGGGGAGACAGTCACAAGCTGTTGTGCTGTGCAGGACTTTTTCAAGTGCTCTTCTGGAAGCTGGGGATGAGTCTGAGGAGCGACTTGGGCAGCCCCCAGCAGCCCAAGCTGTGTCCCTCCCGTGTGGTCTGGGTGAGCTCTGGCAGCCTGGGCTGCTCGGGAGGCAGAGAAGGTGCTCTGGACAAGGGCTGAGGAGCATCATGGACCTTCAGGACTGGACACCAAGAGGTTCTGCAGACCAAGAGCAGTGTGCAGTGCACAGGGCAGGGAGGAAGCAGAGCCAGGACCCCCTGGACCCTCAGAGCTGGGCAGGGTTTGGTTTGGTTCTGTTCCCAGCAGCAGGATCTGAAAGGCTCAGAGTCAAGAAAGGAAGAGATGGATGGAAAAAGAGCAGTTCCTGGATGCTGCCACCCTTAACTCAACCCAGAAACCAGCCCTGCAGTAAGCCAGGCCAGGAGATGCAGCCAACCAGTCACCCTCCTGGGATGGAAGAGCCAAGAGCCCAGCCCCAGGCTGAGGGCAGGGATGGAGGAGGCAGCCTGGCCCTGCCTCGCTGCTGGGGGGAGCTTGGCACAGCCCTGGGCAGGTTTTGGGGGCATCAACTTCGTGCCCCCAAGCACCACGGCGAGGCGGGGGGGGGGAGAGTGGCTTCTCCCCAGGGATGGAGGTTGGTGTTAGCCAAGGGGAAGGGAATCACAGAGTGCTTTGGGTTGGAAGGGACACTCAAAGGTGATCTGCAGTGAGCAGGGACACCTCCAGGGCCGCATCAGATCTGACCCTGGGTGTCCCCAGGGATGGGAATCCTGCCCTGGTGCTCCACCACCCACACTGCGAAGACCTTCCTCCTGGTATCCAACCTGAACCTCCCCTGCTCCACTTCCAATCCCTTGTCCCTCATCCCCTCACCCCCAGCCCTTGTCCAAAGTCCCTCCCCAGCTCTCCTGGAGCTCCCTTCAGATACTGAAACGCGGCTCTGAGGTCTCCCTGGAGCCTTCTCTTCTCCAGCCTCAACAGCCCCAACTCTCCCAGCCTGGCCCCACGGCAGAGCTGCTCCAGCCCTCTCATCACCTTGGTGGCCTCCTCTGGAACCTCTCCACCAGGTCGATGTCCTTCCTGTGCTGAGGGCTCCAGAGCTGGCCCCAGCCCTGCAGCTGAGGTCCCAGCAGAGCAGAGGGGCAGGATCCCCCTCTGGACCTGTTGCCCACACTGCTGGGGATGCAGCCCAGGACTCAGCCCTGTGAGGAGGGGCTGAGGGTGTTCAGCCCAGAGAAGAGGAGGCTCAGGGAGACCTTCTTGCTCTCTCCAACTCCCTGAAGGGAGGTTGTATCCAGCTGCGGGTTGGTCTCTTCTCCCAGGCACCAGAACAAGAGGACACAGCCTCAAGCTGTGCCAGGGGGAAGTTCAGGCTGGAGGTGAGGAGAAAGTTCTTCCCAGAAGGAGTTATTGGCCCTTGGGATGTGCTGCCCAGGGAGGTGGTGGAGTCCTCATCCCTGGAGGTGTTCAGGAGGGGCTTGGAGGTGGCACTTGGAGCCATGGTTGAGTTGCCAGGAGGTGCTGGGTGACAGGAGGTTGGACTTGATGGTCTCTGAGGTCTTTTCCAACCTTATTGATTCCATGATTCTATGCCACGGTTGCCTTTGGGGGGGGGGGGAGCTGCAAGTGCAGGAGGACCTGGAGCCATCCCTGCTCTCATCCCTGGGTGCCAATCAGAGAAGCAAGTGGGATGCAAACAGCTCCCCAGGGAGAAAGGGAAGCTGGAGCTGGCAGGAAAGGAGGGAGGAGGCAGAGGGAGGGATGCTGAGATGCCTCACTCCTGGTTCCCCTGGCAGCAGGGATGGAGGCAGGAGGGGGGGAAAGGGCTGCTGGGGGCACCATGCAGCGAGGAAGGGGCCCCAGGATGGTGCCCACAGGTAGGAGAGGAGGGGAGGGCTGAGGGCTGAAGTCCCCTCCCCCCCCCCCCCCCAGTGCTCAGCTGCACAACATCCCTTGGGCTCTGCAAGGTGAGCATCCATCCAGGTGCAAAGCAGCCCCAAGCCACCACTGGAGGTGCCAGCAGGAGGGGGCAGCCCCAGGGGCAGCCCCAGATCTCAGCCCGGGAGCACAGCAGCAGCAGCTCCACACAGCAGCAGCAGCTCCACAGCAGCAGCAGCTCCACACAGCAGCAGCTCCACACAGCAGCAGCTCCACACAGCAGCAGCAGCAGCTCCACAGCAGCAGCAGCTCCACACAGCAGCAGCTCCACACAGCAGCAGCAGCTCCACACAGCAGCAGCAGCTCCACAGCAGCAGCAGCAGCTCCACAGCAGCAGCAGCAGCTCCACGCAGCAGCAGCAGCAGCTCCACCAGCAGCAGCAGCAGCAGCAGCTCCACGCAGCAGCAGCAGCAGCAGCAGCAGCAGCTCCACGCAGCAGCAGCAGCTCCACACAGCAGCAGCTCCACACAGCAGCAGCAGCTCCACACAGCAGCAGCAGCTCCACACAGCAGCAGCAGCTCCACACAGCAGCAGCAGCTCCACACAGCAGCAGCAGCTCCACACAGCAGCAGCAGCTCCACACAGCAGCAGCAGCTCCACGCAGCAGCAGCAGCAGCTCCACGCAGCAGCAGCAGCAGCTCCACACAGCAGCAGCAGCTCCACACAGCAGCAGCAGCTCCACGCAGCAGCAGCAGCTCCACGCAGCAGCAGCAGCTCCACGCAGCAGCAGCAGCTCCACGCAGCAGCAGCAGCAGCTCCACACAGCAGCAGCAGCAGCTCCACGCAGCAGCAGCAGCTCCACGCAGCAGCAGCAGCAGCTCCACACAGCAGCAGCAGCAGCTCCACAGCAGCAGCAGCAGCAGCTCCCAGCAGCAGCAGCAGCAGCTCCACAGCAGCAGCAGCAGCAGCAGCTCCACGCAGCAGCAGCAGCTCCACGCAGCAGCAGCAGCTCCACACAGCAGCAGCAGCTCCACGCAGCAGCAGCAGCTCCACGCAGCAGCAGCAGCTCCGCAGCAGCAGCAGCAGCTCCACGCAGCAGCAGCAGCAGCTCCACGCAGCAGCAGCAGCAGCTCCACGCAGCAGCAGCAGCAGCTCCACACAGCAGCAGCAGCTCCACAGCAGCAGCAGCAGCTCCACGCAGCAGCAGCAGCTCCACAGCAGCAGCAGCAGCTCCACAGCAGCAGCAGCAGCTCCACAGCAGCAGCAGCAGCTCCACAGCAGCAGCAGCAGCTCCACAGCAGCAGCAGCTCCACACAGCAGCAGCAGCTCCACACAGCAGCAGCAGCTCCACAGCAGCAGCAGCAGCTCCACAGCAGCAGCAGCAGCAGCAGCAGCTCCACAGCAGCAGCAGCAGCTCCACAGCAGCAGCAGCAGCTCCACAGCAGCAGCAGCAGCTCCACAGCAGCAGCAGCTCCACGCAGCAGCAGCAGCAGCTCCACGCAGCAGCAGCAGCTCCACAGCAGCAGCAGCAGCTCCACAGCAGCAGCAGCAGCTCCACAGCAGCAGCAGCAGCTCCACACAGCAGCAGCAGCAGCAGCAGCTCCACGCAGCAGCAGCAGCTCCACAGCAGCAGCAGCAGCTCCACAGCAGCAGCAGCAGCTCCACAGCAGCAGCAGCAGCAGCAGCAGCAGCAGCTCCACGCAGCAGCAGCAGCAGCTCCACGCAGCAGCAGCAGCAGCTCCACGCAGCAGCAGCAGCTCCACAGCAGCAGCAGCAGCAGCTCCACAGCAGCAGCAGCAGCAGCAGCTCCACAGCAGCAGCAGCAGCTCCACAGCAGCAGCAGCAGCTCCACAGCAGCAGCAGCAGCTCCACAGCAGCAGCAGCAGCTCCACAGCAGCAGCAGCAGCTCCACACAGCAGCAGCAGCAGCTCCACGCAGCAGCAGCAGCAGCTCCACGCAGCAGCAGCAGCAGCTCCACGCAGCAGCAGCAGCAGCTCCACGCAGCAGCAGCAGCAGCTCCACGCAGCAGCAGCAGCAGCAGCTCCACGCAGCAGCAGCAGCTCCACGCAGCAGCAGCAGCTCCACGCAGCAGCAGCAGCAGCTCCACGCAGCAGCAGCAGCTCCACAGCAGCAGCAGCAGCTCCACGCAGCAGCAGTAGCAGCTCCACGCAGCAGCAGCAGCTCCACAGCAGCAGCAGCAGCTCCACAGCAGCAGCAGCAGCTCCACAGCAGCAGCAGCAGCTCCACAGCAGTAGCAGCTCCACACAGCAGCAGCAGCTCCACACAGCAGCAGCAGCTCCACAGCAGCAGCAGCAGCTCCACAGCAGCAGCAGCAGCTCCACAGCAGCAGCAGCAGCTCCGCACAGCAGCAGCAGCTCCACAGCAGCAGCAGCAGCTCCACACAGCAGCAGCAGCAGCTCCACAGCAGCAGCAGCAGCTCCACGCAGCACCAGCAGCAGCTCCACACAGCAGCAGCAGCTCCACACAGCAGCAGCAGCAGCTCCACGCAGCAGCAGCAGCAGCTCCACGCAGCAGCAGCAGCAGCTCCACGCAGCAGCAGCAGCTCCACAGCAGCAGCAGCAGCTCCACAGCAGCAGCAGCAGCCCACAGCAGCAGCAGCAGCAGCAGCTCCACGCAGCAGCAGCAGCAGCTCCACGCAGCAGCAGCAGCAGCTCCACAGCAGCAGCAGCTCCACAGCAGCAGCAGCAGCTCCACAGCAGCAGCAGCAGCTCCGCACAGCAGCAGCAGCAGCTCCACACAGCAGCAGCAGCTCCACAGCAGCAGCAGCAGCTCCACGCAGCAGCAGCAGCTCCACGCAGCAGCAGCTCCACGCAGCAGCAGCAGCAGCAGCAGCAGCAGCAGCTCCACGCAGCAGCAGCAGCAGCTCCACGCAGCAGCAGCAGCAGCTCCACGCAGCAGCAGCAGCAGCTCCACAGCAGCAGCAGCAGCAGCAGCAGCAGCAGCTCCACGCAGCAGCAGCAGCAGCTCCACGCAGCAGCAGCAGCTCCACAGCAGCAGCAGCAGCAGCTCCACAGCAGCAGCAGCAGCAGCTCCACGCAGCAGCAGCAGCAGCTCCACGCAGCAGCAGCAGCAGCTCCACAGCAGCAGCAGGAGCTCCACAGCAGCAGCAGCAGCAGCTCCACAGCAGCAGCAGCAGCTCCACAGCAGCAGCAGCAGCTCCACAGCAGCAGCAGCAGCTCCACAGCAGCAGCAGCAGCAGCTCCACAGCAGCAGCAGCAGCTCCACAGCAGCAGCAGCAGCTCCACGCAGCAGCAGCAGCAGCTCCACGCAGCAGCAGCAGCTCCACAGCAGCAGCAGCTCCACAGCAGCAGCAGCAGCTCCACAGCAGCAGCAGCAGCTCCACACAGCAGCAGCAGCAGCAGCAGCTCCACGCAGCAGCAGCAGCAGCTCCACGCAGCAGCAGCAGCAGCTCCACGCAGCAGCAGCAGCTCCACAGCAGCAGCAGCAGCTCCACGCAGCAGCAGCAGCTCCACGCAGCAGCAGCTCCACGCAGCAGCAGCAGCAGCAGCAGCAGCAGCAGCTCCACGCAGCAGCAGCAGCAGCTCCACGCAGCAGCAGCAGCAGCTCCACGCAGCAGCAGCAGCAGCCACGCAGCAGCAGCAGCAGCTCCACGCAGCAGCAGCAGCAGCTCCACGCAGCAGCAGCAGCAGCTCCACGCAGCAGCAGCAGCTCCACAGCAGCAGCAGCAGCTCCACAGCAGCAGCAGCAGCTCCACACAGCAGCAGCAGCAGCAGCAGCAGCTCCACGCAGCAGCAGCAGCAGCTCCACGCAGCAGCAGCAGCAGCTCCACGCAGCAGCAGCAGCAGCTCCACGCAGCAGCAGCAGCAGCTCCACGCAGCAGCAGCAGCAGCTCCACGCAGCAGCAGCAGCAGCTCCACAGCAGCAGCAGCAGCTCCACGCAGCAGCAGCAGCTCCACGCAGCAGCAGCAGCTCCACAGCAGCAGCAGCAGCTCCACAGCAGCAGCAGCAGCTCCACACAGCAGCAGCAGCAGCAGCAGCTCCACGCAGCAGCAGCAGCAGCTCCACGCAGCAGCAGCAGCTCCTCCACAGCAGCAGCAGCAGCTCCACAGCAGCAGCAGCAGCTCCACGCAGCAGCAGCAGCAGCTCCACAGCAGCAGCAGCAGCAGCTCCACGCAGCAGCAGCAGCAGCTCCACACAGCAGCAGCAGCTCCACACAGCAGCAGCAGCTCCACACAGCAGCAGCAGCTCCACACAGCAGCAGCAGCTCCACAGCAGCAGCAGCAGCTCCACAGCAGCAGCAGCAGCTCCGCACAGCAGCAGCAGCAGCAGCTCCGCACAGCAGCAGCAGCAGCTCCGCACAGCAGCAGCAGCAGCTCCGCACAGCAGTAGCAGCTCCACAGCAGCAGCAGCTCCACACAGCAGCAGCAGCTCCACACAGCAGCAGCAGCTCCACAGCAGCAGCTCCGCACAGCAGCAGCAGCAGCTCCGCACAGCAGCAGCAGCAGCTCCGCACAGCAGCAGCAGCAGCTCCGCACAGCAGCAGCAGCAGCTCCACACAGCAGCAGCAGCTCCACAGCAGCAGCAGCTCCACACAGCAGCAGCAGCTCCACACAGCAGCAGCAGCTCCACACAGCAGCAGCAGCTCCACAGCAGCAGCTCCTCCAGCAGCAGCAGCAGCTCCACAGCAGCAGCTCCACAGCAGCAGCAGCAGCAGCTCCGCACAGCAGCAGCAGCAGCAGCTCCGCACAGCAGCAGCAGCAGCAGCTCCGCACAGCAGCAGCAGCAGCAGCTCCGCACAGCAGCAGCAGCTCCACAGCAGCAGCAGCTCCACACAGCAGCAGCAGCTCCACAGCAGCAGCTCCACAGCAGCAGCAGCAGCTCCACAGCAGCAGCTCCACAGCAGCAGCAGCAGCAGCTCCGCACAGCAGCAGCAGCAGCAGCTCCGCACAGCAGCAGCAGCAGCAGCTCCGCACAGCAGCAGCAGCAGCTCCGCACAGCAGCAGCAGCTCCAGCAGCAGCAGCAGCAGCTCCGCACAGCAGCAGCAGCTCCGCACAGCAGCAGCAGCTCCGCACAGCAGCAGCAGCTCCACAGCAGCAGCAGCAGCTCCGCACAGCAGCAGCAGCTCCACACAGCAGCAGCAGCTCCACAGCAGCAGCAGCAGCTCCACAGCAGCAGCAGCAGCTCCGCACAGCAGCAGCAGCAGCAGCTCCGCACAGCAGCAGCAGCAGCTCCGCACAGCAGCAGCAGCAGCTCCGCACAGCAGCAGCAGCAGCTCCAAGACAGCAGCAGCAGCAGCTCCGCACAGCAGTAGCAGCTCCACAGCAGCAGCAGCTCCACACAGCAGCAGCAGCTCCACACAGCAGCAGCAGCTCCACAGCAGCAGCTCCGCACAGCAGCAGCAGCAGCTCCGCACAGCAGCAGCAGCAGCTCCGCACAGCAGCAGCAGCAGCTCCACACAGCAGCAGCAGCTCCACAGCAGCAGCAGCTCCACACAGCAGCAGCAGCTCCACACAGCAGCAGCAGCTCCACACAGCAGCAGCAGCTCCACAGCAGCAGCTCCACAGCAGCAGCAGCAGCAGCTCCGCACAGCAGCAGCAGCAGCAGCTCCGCACAGCAGCAGCAGCAGCAGCTCCGCACAGCAGCAGCAGCAGCAGCTCCACAGCAGCAGCAGCTCCACACAGCAGCAGCAGCTCCACACAGCAGCAGCAGCTCCACACAGCAGCAGCAGCTCCACAGCAGCAGCTCCACAGCAGCAGCAGCAGCTCCACAGCAGCAGCTCCACAGCAGCAGCAGCAGCAGCTCCGCACAGCAGCAGCAGCAGCAGCTCCGCACAGCAGCAGCAGCAGCAGCTCCGCACAGCAGCAGCAGCAGCTCCGCACAGCAGCAGCAGCTCCGCACAGCAGCAGCAGCTCCGCACAGCAGCAGCAGCTGGGCACAGCAGCAGCAGCAGCTCCGCACAGCAGCAGCAGCTCCGCACAGCAGCAGCAGCTCCGCACAGCAGCAGCAGCTCCGCACAGCAGCAGCAGCTCCGCACAGCAGCAGCAGCAGCTCCACGCAGCAGCAGCAGCAGCTCCACGCAGCAGCAGCAGCAGCTCCACGCAGCAGCAGCAGCTCCACGCAGCAGCAGCAGCAGCTCCACGCAGCAGCAGCAGCAGCTCCACGCAGCAGCAGCAGCTCCACGCAGCAGCAGCAGCTCCACGCAGCAGCAGCAGCTCCACGCAGCAGCAGCAGCTCCACGCAGCAGCAGCAGCAGCAGCTCCACGCAGCAGCAGCAGCTCCACAGCAGCAGCAGCAGCTCCACAGCAGCAGCAGCAGCTCCACAGCAGCAGCAGCAGCTCCACAGCAGCAGCTCCACACAGCAGCAGCAGCAGCTCCACACAGCAGCAGCAGCAGCTCCACACAGCAGCAGCAGCAGCTCCACACAGCAGCAGCAGCTCCACACAGCAGCAGCAGCAGCAGCAGCAGCAGCTCCACACAGCAGCAGCAGCTCCACACAGCAGCAGCAGCTCCACACAGCAGCAGCAGCTCCACACAGCAGCAGCAGCTCCACACAGCAGCAGCAGCAGCTCCACACAGCAGCAGCAGCAGCTCCACAGCAGTAGCAGCTCCACAGCAGTAGCAGCTCCACAGCAGTAGCAGCTCCACACAGTAGCAGCTCCTGCCCAGCCCTTCAGCTGGCAGACTCTGAGGCTTTCCACCCCCTAGAGACCACAGAGGTTACGAACAGCAGCCTGCTCAGGCCTCCAGCAGCCTCACACCACACAACTTCCTCCTCCTGCTCAGAGGCAACCTCCTGGGTGCCAGTTTGTGCCCCTTGGCCTGAGCCTGGGCGCCTCTGAGCAGGGTCTGGGCAGCTGGGGAAGGGTCTGGAGAAGAGGGCTGGGGGGAGCAAGCCGAGGGTCCTGGGGGTGTTCGGTGAGGGGAAGAGGAGGCTGAGGGGAGACCTCCACAGCTGGTTGGACTCTTCTCCCTAGCATCAAGTGCTAGGACAAGAGGAAACAGCCTCAAGTCGCCCCAGGGGAGGTTTAGGTTGCCCACGAGGAACAATTAGTGGCCATTAGTGCTGGGGGGGGATGGTTGGACTTGATCCTTGGCAGGATCGACTCTTCCTGGGTGGCATCTGGCAGGTATTTGTCTGCCTCCAGGGAGGGAGGTGCCCCAGGCTGCCGGGGCTGCCTGTCACGGCCCTTTGAGAGCCCCTGATGGTTGGGAAGTTCTTCCCGCAGGCCACTCGCAGCCTCCCTGGCTGCACCCTGAGCCCATTCTTCCTTGTCCTTCCCAGAGCAGGCACAAAGAACAGCTTCTTCCTGCCCTCTGCTGCTGCCCTTTGTGTCTTCGAGGGCTTTCATCGCATCTCCCTGGCTCTCCTCCTGCTCAGACTAAACAAACCCAGGTGCCAGCAGCCCTCCCTCACCCACACACCCCCGAGGTGCCAAGGGCTGTGGCTCGCTCAGGAAGCTTCAGTGAGTCACAGGTTGGGTTGGGTTGGAAGGGAGCTTCAAGATCAGCCAGTTCCAACCTCCCTGCCACGGGCAGGGACCCCTCCCACCAGCCCAGGTTGCTCCAAGGCCTCATCCAGCCTGGCCTTGGGCACCTCCAGGGAGGGGGCAGCCGCAGCCTCCCCTGGGCAGCCTGTGCCAGGCTCTCCCCACCCTCACTGCCGAGAATTCCTTCCTCATCTCCAGTCTCAGCCTCTCCTCTCCCAGCTCGAATCCACTGTCCCTCATCCCGGCACTCCCAGCCCTTGCCACAAGTCCCTGCCCAGCTCTCCTGCAGCCCCCCTGCAGGTCCTGGCAGCCGGAAAGCTTCCACTCCTTGCCCCTCAGCCTGCCAAGGCCAAGCTCCTGCCACCCTGTCAGCTCTTCAGCATAAACCAAAGCAGGGAGCCAGAGCCAGCTCCCACCTCCTGCATCCCCCCTGCCCGGGGGGCAGCTGGCTGCCCCGGGAGGTGCATAACTCTTGCCTGGGAGCATTACCTCACGCAGGAGCAAGGGCTGGGCTGCCTGCCCCTCCTCCCCGCGCCGGTGCCAGGGGGGACGGGTCTGCGCGGGGGCCGGGCTGGCTGGCTGAGCGGCTTGGAGTGGTTTATGGGCAGGCTGGAGCCGGAGGGGCTGCAGCCAGCCCCCTCTCAGCCACGGTGGGGCTGCGCTGCTGGGCTCAGGACCCTGCTGGTGCCAGCAGGCAGTAAATCTGCAGAGGTCTCTGGGGATAGCTCAGCAGACAGCGGGGAGGTGGGGGACAGCTTCCTGGGAGCCCTGCTAAGGGGCTGGAGTTTGGTGAGGCACTCAGGGAGCTCAGGAGGGAAAGGGGGGGGGGGGGCAGCGACTTACCAACAGCAAGACCCTGGGAGAGCTGGCAAGGGCCAAACTCAGGTTCCTCTCTAGTCTCAGGGTGGAGCATTGACCTCCTCCTGGCTCTGAGATGGGAAACAAAACCCAGCAGCTGCCAGCAACAGCTCCTGCTTGTCCCAACAGCTCATCCCTGCTCACCAGCGCAGCCAGGAGCAGAGGGGTGGCACCAGCACTGCTTTGAAGGAGATAAGGGGGCAAGGGATGGAGTGGGGAAAGGGGTAGGGGGAGAAGGGGAAAGGAAGGGGGTGAGGGATGGGGGTAAAAGGGGAAAAGAAGTGGATGAGGGATAAGGGGAAAAGAGGGGAAGAAAGGGGATGAGGGGTGGCAGGGAATGGGGGAAGGAAAGGAGGGAGGGGGAAAGGGGAAAGAAAGGAAGGGAGGAAAAGGAAGGGAGGGATGGAGGGAAAGGGGAAGGAAGGGGGTGAGGGATGGGGGGAAAGGGGAATGGGACAGGGAGGGGGTGTGGGGTGGGAGGAAGGGATTGAGAAAAGAAGGGGGTGAGGGGAAAGGGGCATGGGACAGGGAGGGGGTGAGGGGAGGGGGAGAGGGGCTTGTGGGGCAGGGAGTTTATGGCACCCAGCTCCCAGCCCATTGCCCCCCCCCCAGGCTGCCCAGCCCTGGCCATCAGAGCCCTCCATATGTGACCAAATCACCATGACCTACAAATGAGCTTCCAGCCCCATCCTCTGCTAAATGGTGTAGGAATACAACAGGCTCTGGCAGGGCTTCAAATTAAGGCAGCCAATTAATGCTCCTCTCGGGGCTAATTAAATATTCCTTTCCACAGCACTTTCTCCCCTCCCTAAATACTTCCAGGGCCGGCTCGATGCAGCTGGCCCCTGGGCAGATGGCAGCAGCCACAGCACCAAGGGGGACCTCCCCGGCCCCCGGGGTGGGCACCTTGGCGTCCACGGAGCCTTGCAAGGCCGAAGGGTGAGGCTGAAAGTGCTTCGACGCCGGAGCCCTGGGCGGGCTTGAATCGGCCTCGCAGAGAGGCTTCAATCAGCCGAGACGGAAAGTCAAGAGCTCCGCAATCGGCTTCTGCTCGGAGTGAAAACTCCGTCGAGGGTGTGGATTAGAGGAGCAGGGAGGGGTGGGGGATGGGGAGGGGGCAGATTCTCACCTGGCCCCCACCAGCAGGGGCCAGCAGGTCCCTGGGCTGCCGGCTGCTGCGACGAGGCAAAGCCTGCAGGCTTCAACCCTGCCAGCAACAGCTCTGCCCTCTCCCCGGAGACCCCTGACCCACTTCGGGCTTTGCCTGGGGGGGGTCTCTGCCCTCAACACCACACAGCAAGAAGAGATTCCCCACCCCCCCCCCCACCAGGGACTCAGCCCCAGAGCAGCAGCAGTTCCTCTCCACACCAGCCTCGGGGTAGGGAAGCAGAGAGGAATCAAGCTCAGAGAGGGCTGGGGCTGGGGCTGGGGCAGGGCTGGGGCTGGGGCTGGGGCTGGGGCTGTGCAGCCACCCTGCTGCCTTCGCCCCCAGAGAGAGGCCAAATGCTGCTGGCGCCCCCCAGTGCCAGGGGAGCACAGGATCAGTAGATCCCAGCACCACTACTAGGGGATCCCAGCACCAGTACCAGGGATCCCAGCACCAGTAGATCACAGTATCAGTACCAGGGGATCCCAGCACCAGGGGATCCCAGCAGCAGCAGCAGGGGATCCCAGCAGCAGGGAAGCAAGCTGCAGGAGCAGGGGCGGGAGCTCACAGGAGGGTTTGGTGACCCTGAGTGCCTCCCAATGTTCTGCAGAGGACAAAGTGGCAGCTGGCAGAGGCAAAGCTGCGCCCTGAGGCTGCTCAGCCAGCTGGACGGCCCAAACCCGCTGAGGGCTGGCTTTGCCAAAGAGAGCCAAGGGCCAGCACGGGGCTGGGCCTGGAGCTGGCACCCAGAGAGAGCCACCCAGCCTCGGGCACGCCCCAGGAGCCCCACTGGAGCGGGAGGACCCCCCAGCTGAAGGTGCCCAGCCCACAGCCGAGTCTGCAGAAAGCCTGCAGCCATCACTCCATGCAAGGGGAGGTTTTGGGGGGCAGGTGGTTTGGGGTTGGGGCTGTTTCCTTTGCACCCCCCAAGCACATTTTGCTTCCCAGAGCTGCACCGGCGCTCAGGAGCAGAGATGCTGCGAGGAGGCAGAGCCACAAGGAGGGGGTGGGAGCTTCTCCCAGGCTTCCTGTGCACCCCCAAAACTCAGCTCTGGGAAACCAAAGAGCTTCCAGGACCTCCAGGCAGGCAGGAGATGGGCACTGAGAGAGAGAAACAACACACAGCCCACCCCCACCCCCCAAGAAAACATCTCTGCCTGCAGCCCTGTGGGCAAGCAGAGGGCACAGAGCCCTGAGCTGAGTCCACTGGGAGAGATTTGCAAAGGGTGAAAGGGGGGTGGAAATAAATAAAGAAACAAAGCAAACAGAGGGAGGAAGGGAGGGAAAAAGAAGGAGAAGAAAGAGAAGAAAGAAGGAGAGATGAGAAAACATCTCGACTGGTACAGGCAGCCCCAAGCCCCAGGAGAGCATCAGCTACTGGGCTTCTCCTCCCGTTTCCATGGCAACACAATTTGGTGCTCTTTAGAAGAGCTCTCTCCACACCTCCCCCCCCCCCCCCAACACCCTCTCCCTCCCTCCCTCCCTCCACTTCATTTTATTTCGTGGTCTGCAGTAAAGAGTGGCTGAGCTCGAGAGAGGCTGAGCTGCAGGAGCTGCAGAGGTCAGGGGGGCAACAGAAAAAGGGGGACCTGGAGCACTCCCCCACCCCCAGCCCCAGCTCAGCCACTCTGGAGGAGGAGCTTTGGGGTTCAGCGAGGGGATGGTGTCCCCACCCCGTGGGAGGTGTCCCTGCTCACGGCAGGGAGGTTGGAAGTGGAGGATCCTGAAGGTCCCTTCCAACCCAACCCCTCCTGTGAAGCTCTGAAGGGGCTCCCTGGGGGCACATGGGGCTGCTGGCTGTGGTCCACAGGGCGGCCCACGGCAGAAGAGACCAACCCCCAGCTGGCTACAACTCCTTCAGGGAGTTGCAGAGAGCAAGAAGGTCTCCCCTGAGCCTCCTCTTCTCCGGGCTAAGCAACCCCAGCTCCCTCAGCCCCTCCTCACAGGGCTGTGTCCTGGGCTGCATCCCCAGCAGTGTGGGCAGCAGGTCCAGAGGGGGGATCCTGCCCCTCTGCTCTGCTGGGACCTCAGCTGCAGGGCTGGGGCCAGCTCTGGAGCCCTCAGCACAGGAAGGACATCGACCTGGTGGAGAGGTTCCAGAGGAGGCCACCAAGGTGATGAGAGGGCTGGAGCAGCTCTGCCGTGGGGCCAGGCTGGGAGAGTTGGGGCTGTTGAGGCTGGAGAAGAGAAGGCTCCAGGGAGACCTCAGAGCCGCGTTTCAGTATCTGAAGGGAGCTCCAGGAGAGCTGGGGAGGGGCTGATCAGAAGGGGCTGTGGGGATAGGATGAGGAGGAAGGGTTTGGAAGTGGAGCAGGGCAGAGTTAGGTTGGGCAACAGGAGGAAGTTCTGCACAGTGGGGCTGGGGAGACGCTGGGACAGGCTGCCCAGGGAGGTGGCTGAGCTCAGCTCCATCCCTGGAGACATTCAAGGCGAGGCTTGCTGTGACCCTGGGCAGCCTGCTCCGGCTGGAGGCGTCCCTGCTGAGTGCAGGGGGTCTGGACGAGATGACCTCGGAGGGTCCCTTCCAACCCAGTCTGTGTGACAGAGGGGCTCAGAATGGGAGCAGGGCTGCTCAAACTGGGAGCAGGGCTGCCCGGACCCGGGACGGGGGGAGCAGGGCTGCCCGGACCCGGGACGGGGGGAGCAGGGCTGCCCGGACCCGGGACGGGGGGAGCAGGGCTGCCCGGACCCGGGACGGGGGGAGCAGGGCTGCCCGGACCCGGGACGGGGGGAGCAGGGCTGCCCGGACCCGGGACGGGGGGAGCAGGGCTGCCCGGACCCGGGACGGGGGGAGCAGGGCTGCCCGGACCCGGGACGGGGGGAGCAGGGCTGCCCGGACCCGGGACGGGGGAGCAGGGATAGTCGGACCGGGGTGAGCAGGGCTGCCCAAACCGGGGGGGGAGAGAAGGGCTGCCCGGACCGGGGTGGGGGGAGCAGGGATAGTCGGACCGGGGGTGAGCAGGGCTGCCCAAACCGGGGGGAGAGAGGGGCTGCCCGGACCGGGGTGGGGGGAGCAGGGCTGCCCAAAACGGGGGAGAACGGGGCTGCCCGGACCCGGGACGGGGGGGAGCAGAGATAGTCGGACCGGGGTGGGGGGAGCAGGGCTGCCCAAACCGGGGAGGGCGGGGGGAGCAGGGCTGCACACTCAGCTCCAGGCTGCTGCTCAGCTCCTCATGAGCATTCAGGCTGAGGAACAGGAGCGCGGCTGCTCCTTGCCGACAGTTGGGCTGTTGGGGAATGTTTTGATTCAATATTTTTCACCCCCACGCTCCCCCCACCCCCCTCCCCCCGACAATTCCAACCGGTGGAGATGGAAGTCGCTTGCCTGAAGGAATTGGTGTGGAGAAATCTGGGGTCTCGGGTCGGTGGTGGTTGGTTTCTTTTTATTCCTTTCCCCTCCGTGAAAGGAAAAGGATCGAGGAGAAGTGGCTTGGGATTTGAGCTCCTTTTTAAGTGTAATTCCTCTCCTTTCAGGAGTTTAAATGGCAGAGGGAAAGAATGTGAGGAGGGCTCAAAGTCAGTGCTTTGAAGTGGTGGGAAGAAAAGCGGTTGAGGAACTTGGTGGAAGCCTGGTGGATTTTTCCAGGGGATTCCAACGCCCCCCACCCCCCCACTGTCCTCCCCAGGAATGGGAAAAGCACCTCGAGGGCTCAGATCTTACAGCAAAACCGGTGCTGCTCCCCTCCAAAGAGAAAAGAAGGTTCCTGGTGCTGCCCAGCCAGGGCAAATCCCAGCCTGGGTAAGGCCCTCGCTAAAGCTTCCACCTCCAACCTCTGCCACTGGCACTACAAATCCCTTTGGGCATCCCTCAAGTGACCCATCAGAGCTTCTGCCTCCCCCCCAGGCCGTGAATCAGGGGCCAGCAAGAGAAGGGGCAGCAGCTTCCCAACCCTCCACCCAGCTCTGGGATAGGGAAGAGAGCAGAAGAGAGACCCCCCACAGCAGCCCTGACCTCCATGGGTTGCCCTTGCTGCCAGGGGGCACAGCCACCACCTCCCCTGGAATGAGGTCTCCCTGGGGGCAGCTCTGGAGCCCTCAGCACAGACAGGGACCTGGGGGAGCAGGGCCAGAGGAGGCCACAGCAGTGCTGGCAGGGCTGGAAGCCCTCTGCTGGGAGGTCAGGCTCAGAGGGTTGGGCTTGGGCAGCCTGCAGAGGAGAAGGCTCCAGGGAGAGCTTCTGGTGGCCTTGCAGTGCTCCAAGGGGAGGTCAGAAAGCTGGGGACAGAGATTTGAGCAGGGGCTGCTGGGACAGGACAAGGAGGGATGGTTGGAGCTCCAAGAGGGAGCTTGAGAACGGAGAGAAGGGAGAAACGTTTGGCCCTGAGGGTGGGGAGAGCCTGGCCCGGGCTGCCCAGGGAGGTAGGAGCTGCCCCATGGCTGGCACCAGCCCAGGACAGGTTTGGGGCTCTGAGCAACCTGCTCTGCTTGGGGCTGCCCCTGCTGACTGCAGGGCTTTGGACTTGGATGACCTTCAGAGGTTTCCTTCCCCCCGAACCATTCCACAGCCCTAAGATGAGCAACTCCACCCCCCACCCCCAGCCTCCAGCTCCCTGTTGGGAGTCACTGAGGTTGGAAAAGACCTTCAGGATCATCAAACCCAACCATTGCCCAGCTCTGCAGGAGGCCAGCACCCCCACCCACGCCCCCAGCACCCCCACCCACAGCACCACGCTGGCTGGAGGAGAAGCAAGGTCAAGACCTTCCCTTTCAGCACCACACCACCACCACCTCTGGGCCAAAACACAACAGAGTGAGCCCCCCAGAACCAAACCCAAACCCTTCATTTTGGACCCCAAACCTCACCCCTTTCTGGACAACTCTTCCCCCCGCCCCCCCCGCCTCGCCCTCTGCCTGTGGGAGCAGAGCCCCAGCGCGGCAGCTCGCCACTTACTGGGCAGATGTTGCCACCCTGTGGGCAGCTCCAGTTCCAGCAGCTCCCCAAAAAAAAAAAAAAAAAAAACCTAAACCCGCCGAATTTAATCCCTCCCGTGCTAAAAATCTCACACACACACACACACCCCGCCCGGGATCAGCCCCTCCAGCCCTCCCCCAGGAGGCTGTTGCCTCTGAGCAGGGAAAAGGGCTGTGGCATCCACCCAGGCGTGCCCAAAGTCACCCAGAAAAGCCACCCCAAAGCACCAGGGACGGTGGGCACCCCGGTGGGGGTCACCCCTCAGCCCCGACAGTGATTTACACCGAAGGAAAAGGCTCCCAGCACAAGGAGGGGCTTGGGGCAACCCTGGCTGGGGCTTGGAGCAAATTGGGGCTCCCCTGGCTGGGGTGTGGGGCTACCCTGGCTGGACTTGGGGCTACCCTGGCTGGGGTGTGGGGCTCCCCTGGCTGGGGCGTGGGGCTCCCCTGGATGGACCTGGGGCAAATTGGGGCTCCCCTGGCTGGGCTGTGGGGCAAATTTGGGCTCCCCTGGCTGGGCTGTGGGGCAAATTTGGGCTCCCCTGGCTGGGCTGTGGGGCAAATTTGGGCTCCCCTGGCTGGGGCTTGGGGCAAATTGGGGGCCCCTGGCTGGGATGTGGGGCTACCCTGGCTGGGCTTGGGGCAAATTGGGGCCCCCTGGCTGGGGGCTACCCGGCTGGACTTGGGGCAAATTGGGGCTCCCCTGGCTGGAATGTGGGGCAACCCTGGCTGGGGCTTGGGGAGGTGACAGCTGAAGGAAAAAGCACCCTGGTGAAGTCTGTGGTTGGTGTGGCTGGCACCAGGCTCAGCCCCGCGGTGGGAAGGGTCTCCAGCAGGGGGGAGGGGAGCACTGGAGCCGGGTGCCGGGAGCACTGGAGCCGGGTGCCGGGAGCACTGGAGCCGGGTGCCGGGAGCACTGGAGCCGGGTGCCGGGAGCTGGCTCACTCCTTGCTGCGGGTCCCTGCCTCCCCAAGCGCTCTCTGAGGGCAGGAGCAGGATGGGAGCCCTGGAAACCACCCCCCAAAGGGAAAAAAAACCCACCCAAAGAACACCCCAAGCAGCTGCCTCCCCGCCCTGCCTGCAGAGCTCAGCCCTCTGCCTGCCAGCCCTCTGTGCCTGGCCCCAGTGCCCCCTCCAGGCCAGGCCATCGCTCTGCCTCCTCCCCACCGCCACCTTTGCTTTGTCCAGCGGGAAACACAGCAACATCCTCGCCCCGGGGCGGGGTGGGGAGGTGGGGAGGGGGCTCTGAGCACATTCATAAAGCTCTCATTGTTGCAAGCCAAATGGGATCTCCTTTTACCTTCCAGGGCAGCCCTAACCCTGCTCCCCCTCCTACACCACCACGCAGGGAAGAGGTTTCTTTTCTGCCTGATTACATTCAAAGGGATCTTTGTCCGGGGGGTAGGTAAAGAAAAACCCTCCCCTCACCCCCACCCCCGCCCCCACCCCTCCCTTTTGACCCTCAAGGGCTCTGGTCTGGTTTTGTTTTAAACCAAGAGAGACAGAGAGGCTACAGCCCTGGGATGGTATCGACGGGGAAGCCAGGAGGATGAGGAGGGCATCGCTCCACTTGCCTGGAGAGCTGCTCTGCCTCATCCCCCTTTGCCCCCTCCCTGGTCCCTGGAGCACCAACTCAGCTTCACCTCCAGATCCCTCCTGGGAACCCTCCCTCCTGCCCAGAGCTTCTCCTCCAGTTAGTTACTGCACTAATCCAGAAGGGGCCTCAGAGAAAAAGCCCTCAGCAAGGGGGAGCAGCACCTGGGGGGGGGGGCACTGCTTGCACCTCAGGGTTCTGCAATGCAGGGAGCCACATCCTGAGCTGCACCCCAGGGATCCTGCACCCCAGGGATCCTCCAAACACGAATTTCAGGCAGTAAAATGTGGATTTCAGACACTGAAAGAGGGATCCCAGCTCTGAACCATCGACTTAAGGCACCAAAAAATCCTTTCCCAACCTCCCCCAAATTTCCTCTTCCTGACCAAAATCCTTTCCCAACCTTCCCCAGAGTCCCTTCCCCCGACCCAAACCCTTCCCCAGAGTCCCTTCCCCCGACCCAAACCCTTCCCCAGAGTCCCTTCCCCCGACCCAAACCCTCCCCAGAGTTCCTTTTCCTGACCCAAATCCTTCTCCAACCTCCCCAAATTTCCTTCCTCTGACCCAAACCCTTCCCCAGAGTCCCTCCCCCGACCCAAATCCTTCCCCAGATTCCCTTTCCCTGACCAAACACCGAGCAAAACCCCCTTGATTTTTTTTTAGGCTGGGGAGGAGGAGAAGGCTGAGAGGAGGAAGAGGAGGAGGAGGATGAGCCCAAGCCTCCCATATGGCCTCATTTAAGGTAATTTCTTTCAATTGCTGGGAGCATAAACTCCACCTCTTGAGCCCTCAGATTTATATGGAACAGCTGAAAGCTCCTCCAAAGGGCTTTGTGGTGGGGCTGGGGAGGGTCAAACCTCCTCCTGCCACAGAGCTTTGGGGGAAGAAATTCTTCTTTTTTCTCTCAGAAAAACTTCTTTTTGTCTTCTTCCTCTTTCTTCCTCTTCTTCTTCTTCTTTTTTCCCCCTCCCCCTTCCCTCTCTCTCATTTTCTTCTGAGGGAGATATTGATAACGTGGGAGTCGGCCAGAGCCTCATCACTCACAATCAACCCTTGTCCCTTCTCTTCTATTGACTGCATGTAAACATGGCAAATGAAAGGCCTTTAGTGACACTTAATCCCTCACACCCCCACCCCCACCCCAACCCCCGCCCCCAGCCCCCGGCTCAGCCTTACCAGGGCGTTACTCTGCTCTCCCCACCTCCTCCCAGCTTGCTGCCTTACCCCAGCCCCTCCCCTGCTATCCCATTTATCATTAGCACCCTGACACGAAGCTAAATAACTGCAGCAGCTCCCTCCTGGCTTCCCCCAGCACCACCTTCTGGGGGTGGGGAGGGGGTTTCTTCCCCGCCCCCCTCCTCCTATCACCCTTTCCCTACCCTGATCACCCTCTCCCCACCCCAATAACCCTTTCCCTACCTTAATCACTCTCTCCCCATCCTAATAACCCTTTCTCTATCCTAATCATTCCTTCCCCACCCCAGTCCCTGCTTCTTTACCCTTATGCCCCTCTCCCCACCCCGATTACCCTCTCCCCACCCTAATAACCCTTTCCCTACTCCAATCACTCCCTCCCCACCCCAGTCCCCCCCTCCCTTTTTACCCCAATCCCCCTTTCCTCACTCCAGTTCCCATTTTCCCACCCCAATAACCCTCTCCCGACCCCAATCACTCCCTCCCCACTCCAATCCCCTTTTTCCCACCCCAATAACCCTTTCCCTGCCCTAATCATTCCCTCCCCACCCCAGTCCCCCCTCTTGACCCCTATGCCCCTTTCCACGCCCTAATAACCCTCTCCCCACCCCCAATAACCCTTTCCCTACCCCAATCTCTCCCTCCCTACCCCAGTTCCCCCCTCTTTACCCCCAGTAACCCTTTCCCCACCCCAGTCCCCCCTCCCCACCTCAGTCCCCCCCCTTTACCCCAATCCCCCTTTCCCCACCCCAATATCCCTTTCCCTATCCCAATCCCTCCCCTCCCCACCTCAGTCCCCCCCCTTTACCCCAATCCCCCTTTCCCTACCCCAATAACCCTTTCCCCACCCCAGTCCCCCCCTCCCTACCCCAGTCCCCCCTCCCTCTTTACCCCAATCCCCCTTTTCCCCACCCCTAATAACTCTTTCCCTCCCCCAATCACCCCCTCCTCATTCCAAGCCCCCTTCCCCCCCCCCGCCTCCCCCGGAGTTTTTTAGGCATAAATCAGCCCTAAATCGAAGCGGGGGGGTGGGAGTGGGGGAGGGACGGGGCGGGGGTGTCCCATGTCGCTCCCCTCAGATAATTAAGGGTCATTATTAAATTACCGTCTTTAAGAGATAATAATAATAATAGCAGGAGGGTCATTTGGCAGCTATTAGCCCCCCGGGGAGGGGGGGGGAAAGGGGGCGAAGGTGGGGAGTGGTGGTGGAGGTGGAGGTGGGGAGGGGGTTTGGGGTGGGGATTTTGCTCGGGCCCACCCCCCCCCCTTCCTCGAGTTGATCCCAGGGTTTGGCTCTGGAAATTTGGAGTGGTCTGAAGTGGGATTCAACTGGAGGTGGAAAAGAGGAGGCAAGAGAGGAGGGGGAGGGGAAGGGGGAGGAGGGAGGAGGGGGGGGGGGGGAGGAAGGGGACATCAATGGGTTTGGAGATTGATATTTTGGGGTAATTTGGGGGTGGGTTGGGGGTTAAAAGTGGGAGGGGCGGGAGAGGAAAGTGTATGGGGGGGGGGCTCCTACCTGGCCTCCCCAGAAGTGAGGTCATTGGGTGGGTTGAGAGCAATCAAATAATTGCTGGTTATTGATCACAGCTAATGAGGTTCTGGCTGGGGGGGGGGGGGGGAGTTTTGTTTCTCTTCCCATTAATTCCCACCCCCTCCTTTGGAGGGGAAAATCTTCCTGGCTGGGATAGAGGCAGGGGAAATGCTTCCCAGGTTGGAATGCCAAAGCTTTCCCACCCCACCCACCCCCCAAATCACTTTGAGTCTGGGGGCTGCTTGCTCTGATCCACGCTGGGGGTTGGTGTTTGGATTGGGCTCTGCTGCTGCTGCTCCGTTGGGATCTTTTTTCCCTCCCCTCCTCTTCCCCCTTCCCTCCTCCTCCTCCTCCTTTCTCCTTTGGCCATGTCTTTTCCCTTTGGGAAAGAGTTAAACCTCTCTGGAGTGCTCTTTCCATGCAGGGCACAAACTCCTGAGGCCCTCAAAACAGAACCACATGTTTGGGGGCGGGGATCAGGCTCCAGGTCATGATTTAGAAGGGAAGGAGATATTGATTGCTGATTAAAGGAGGAGGGGAAAGGGGAGGAGGAGGGGAAAGGGGGGGAGGAGGAGGGGAAAGGGGGGAGGGGGGGAGGGCGAAATGTGCCCGCAGGAAAGGGGTCTGGGGGCAAAATGTGTCCACAATAAGGGTTCTGGGGACAGAATGTGCCCCCAGGAAAGGGGCCTGGGGGCGAAATGTGTCCTCAGGAAAGGGGTCTGGGGGCGAAATGTGTCCTCAGGAAAGGGGTCTGGGGGCGAAATGTGCCCGCAGGAAAGGGGGGTTGGGGGCAAAATGTGTCCACAGAAAGGGGGCTGGGGTGAAATGTGCCCTCAGAAAGGGGTCTGGGGGTGAAATGTGCCCTCAGAAAGGGGTCTGGGGGTGAAATGTGTCCTCAGGAAAGGGGTCTGGGGTCGAAATGTGCCCACAGAAAGGGGGTTGGGGGCAAAATGTGCCCACAGAAAGGGGGCTGGGGACAGAATGTGTCCACAATAAGGGTTCTGGGGACAGAATGTGCCCACAGGAAAGGGGCCTGGGGGGGCGCCCTCAGAAATGTGCCCTCAGAAAGGGGTCTGGGGCGAAATGTGCCCTCAGAAAGGGGGCTGGGGGCGAAATGTGTCCACAGAAAAGGGTTGGGGACAGAATGTGCCCACAGGAAAGGGGTCTGGGGGTGAAATGTGCCCTCAGAAAGGGGGTTGGGGACAGAATGTGTTCAGAGAAATGGGGCCTGGGGGCAAAACATGCCCGCAGAAAGGGGGCTGGGGACAAAATGTGTTCAGAGAAGTGGGGCCTGGGGGCAAAACGTGCCCGCAGAAAGACCCCCAAAGCAGCTGGGGCACACATTTGCCACCCCCACACAGCTGGGCACAGCTCGGCTGCCAAGCCGGCACAAGGATGTGACCAGGACCCCAGACGGAGCCAGCAGCCACCCACCCCCTCCTCCCCTTCCCCCGTGCACAGCACCCACGGGTGAGTGCCAGCCCTTACAGGTGGGTGCCAGCTGAGGAGCTTCTCTCCCCCCCCTCCCCCCAGCAAGGCACACATCCAGATGTGCAGGACCACAGCTGGACGAGGAGCAGCAGCAGCAGCACGCAAGCCCCCAGCGCCACCTCCGCGGTGTTGGGAGGAGGGGGTTGGCCGAAGCCAGGATTTCAGCCCCAAAATGAGCATCGCCGCCCCCCCCCGCCCCCCGCCCCGCACACTTCTTCCACCACCCCACCCCCACCCCCACCCCCCCGGGGATAAGAAGGGCTCAGAATCAGGCCGATCTGTGTCAAAAACAGCCGACAAGAGAAGGTATCTCTTTATTCCTCAGCCTAGAGTCCATATTGCACGCAGGAAGGAACATTTTCATCGCCACAGCCCTTTAAAACACCTTCAAATAAATAGAGAGTCAACCCCCACCCCCCCACACCACACCCCCCCGCCTCGCCTCGAATCCCACACACCCCCCCCAAAAAAAAAAAAAGAGCCCCTAAATCATGGCTGGGAAAAGCTTCGACCTCCCCTGGAGCCAGAAGCGAGGGACGGAGAGGCGGCGGCGGCTGCTGGGGGGCACCCAGCCCTTAGCGGCTCTCCCTCCTCATCCTCGGCGCCACCTCAAGCCTCCCCTTCCCCTCCCCCCCCCCCCCAAATAAATTATCCCTGGGTAGTACCCCACCCCCCCCCGTGGATGTGAGGTGTCCAGCAGAGGAGCCTCCCCCACCCCCTCCAACCCGCCCCCAGCGTTTTCGTTCACCTGGACGAGGAGAGAGGCAGGGAGGGGATGGGGCGGGGGGCGGGGGGAGGGGGCGGGAAGGAGTTGAGTTTGAATCCAGCAAAGCAAAGAGAGAGCGGAAAAAAATACCCCCCCTGTCTCGCAGGAGAGACAAGCTTTAGTCTCTCACACCCCCCAAAAAAAAACAACCCCCAGACCAAACCCAAACCAAAGCCACCGCCCCACCCCCAGATAAATCCTCACCGGACCCAAGCTGAGGTTCCCTTTTTTCCTGAGTCTGAAGCAAGGCTGCGATTCAGCAGCAGCTTTGCTGTAAAGTTTGCTCTGAGTTACCTTCTTATTTAGCTTTTCTTTGCCTTTTCTTTTCTTCTATTTTCTTTTCCTTTGTGTTTTCTTTTATTTCCCTTTTTATTTCCCTTTTTATTTCCCTTTTTATTTCCTTTTTATCTTTCCTTTTTTTCCTTTCCTTTATTTTCCTTTCCTTTCCTTTCCTTTCCTCCTTTCCTTTCCTTTCCTTTCCTTTTTCCTTTCCTTTCCTTTCCTTTCCTTTCCTTTCCTTTCCTTTCCTTTCCTTTCCTTTCCTTTCCTTTCCTTTCCTTTCCTTTCCTTTCCTTTTCCTTTCCTTTCCTTCCTTCCTTTCCTTTCCTTCCCTTCCTTCCTTCCTTCCCTTCCCTTCCTTCCCTTCCTTCCCTTCCTTTCCTTTCCTTCCCTTCCTTCCCTTCCTTCCTTCCCTTCCTTCCTTCCTTCCCTTCCTTCCTTCCTTCCTTCCCTTCCCTTCCTTCCCTTCCTTTCCTTTCCTTCCCTTCCCTTCCCTTCCTTCCCTTCCTTCCCTTCCTTCCCTTTCCTTTCCTTCCTTCCTTCCCTTCCTTCCCTTCCCTTCCTTCCCTTCCCTTCCTTCCCTTCCCTTCCCTTCCCTTCCCTTCCCTTCCCTTCCCTTCCCTTCCCTTTTTACTTTATTTTACTTTATTTCATTTTATTCCCTCACGTTTCATTGCCTTTATTTCCTTTTCTTTCCTTTCCTTTCCCTTCCTTTCATTCTTTACAAGATATTTATATATATATATATATATTTATTTTTTTGTTAATGCTCTTCTCCCACCCAGACATTTTTTTTTTTAATAGGGGTAAAAAACAAATCCCCAAGTAAAATACAATAAAATCCTCTCCTCTTTTTAGCTCTTTTTGCACCCAGCTGGACCCAAAGCAGAGTCCCTAAGGTGCCTTTTCCTTTTCTTTTTGGCCTTTACGCTGTCCTGGGGATCTCCCTTTACTCCAACCCACAAACCAGTTCGTGGCTACCTAAAAGAAAACACCTCTTGCTGTGTCCCGCGGAAGGTTTTGCTTCTCCCCCTCTCCCCAACCGTCGCCTGGATTTGCTCTTTATTTTTCTTTATCTTTCTTTTTTTTCCGCCCCCCTTCCTTTTCTTTATTTTTTTTCCTTAAGGCCAAAATGGATTCTTTCAGCTAAAGGAAATTTAAGGTTTCCTTTTCTCGATTCTTTCGTACTTTGCCCTGTTTCTTTCCAAGGCTTCTCCAGCCTCTCTCCAGCCTCTTTTGGGCGATTTACTGGGACGATTATTCCCCCCTTTTTGGGGGGGGAAGGGGGCCTGTTTTGCTGGCGTTATTACCGTCATCATCATCGTTATTACTTCAATTAATTCCCTTCCCCCGATTGAAAAACCGAGCCTAGGATCACAGCGAGCACAACAATCATCCCGCTCACGATTTGCTCCTTCTCTTTCCCCTCCGGCTGGGACCGGGAGGCTTCCACTCCTCGGAGAGCCACCCCACCACCACCACCACCACCACCCCCCCACACCCCGAAGCGCATTTTAACGCGGAAAGTTTTGAGGTATTTCACGTTTTCACGACCCCAACACCCACCCCCTTCCCCCTCCCCAGCACATTCTAGGACAGATCCCAACACTTCCCCACGCACGCCCGGCTGTGGGCGAGAGGGTAAATCCGTTGGGACGTGTCACGTCTGCCTGCGTGAGGCCGGATCGTGGCTTCAACCCACCCCTGCCACCTCCACCCCTTCCCCTTCCTCCCCGTGTTCTCCGCACGCCCCCCACCCCACGGATGCGTTTAGCCGTCGAGGAAAATTCCCCCACGGGTGGGTGAACCTCTCCTCAAACCCTCCCCCCTCCACCTCTACGTCCCCATTTCCCGAGGTTTTTTTTTTTTTTATCCCTTTCGAAATATTCCTGAGTTACTCGGCTGAAACAGAAATCAAAGGAGCTGCGGGGTGGGGGTCTGGAGGGCTTTGCTCTGGGGGTTGGGGGTTGGGGGTTTTTTTTATAGCTATTTATAGATAGATTTGATTTATTTTAACGTCCATTCCCAGCGCGGACCTCGGGAGAGAGTTTAAGGGGCGGAGGGGGAGGAAGGGAGGAATTCTCCTCGGGTTTCTCCGCGGCGGCGGAGCTCGGCGAGGCCCAGGCTGCCTCCCGCGGGCCCGCTCGCGTCTCACCGACCCTCCCAAGCCTTCATTTTACATCGTTATGTGGTTCCCCCCCCCCCCTAGAAAATACATTTTTTCAACCCAATCTGGATTTCGGCGAGGAGCGGAGGCTCAAGACCCGACCCCCCCCCCCCCCCAATAAGTGTCCCCTGTGATCCCCAACCTGGCTCTATCCTGTGGGTCTACCCCGGGGTAGGTTAGACCGAGGAGGGGAGGAAAAAAAGGAGGTTGCAAGGCAGGGAAAAAAAAAAAAAAGATCATTTTGTGGCTCATTTTGAGCCCCGAAACCGCTCCCAAAATCGGCTTTTCCGGCAGGGTTTGGTTTGGGGGTGGTAGTGGTGGATTTCCCCCCCCCTCCCCGCCCGCGGCTGTGCGAAGGTTTGGGGACGGCGACGAAAATCGCTTTTTTTTTAGTTCGCTCCAAGCGGGGAATCGAGGGAAAAAAAAAAAGGCCGAAAAAAAAAAAAAAAAGGGGGGGGGGGGCCCCAAAAAAGGGCCAAAAAAAAAAAAAAAAAAAAAAAAAAAAAAAAAAGAGGGAGTTTAACCGAAAGAAAACAAAACCACTTTAAAAAAGCCCAAGTCGAACAAACATCGTTTTTAGGGGCAATCCAACATCAGCAAGAGATAAAAAGAAAGGAAGAAAGAGGAGGGGGAAAAAAAAGACCAACAACAACCCGGAGCGATGCAAAAAGCCTTTAAAATGGGGTTTTTTTTTCGGTTGTTGCTGTCGTTAAGCCACTGCTGGAATGAAAATTCCCCCGAAAGAAAGAGAAAGAGAGAGAGAAAGAAACAGAAAGAGAGAAAGAGAGGAAAAGAGAGAAAGAAATAAAGAGAAAGAGAGAAAAAGAGAAAGAAAGAAAGAGAGAAAGAAAGAGAGAAAGAGAGAAAGAAAGAGAGAAAAAAAGAGAAAGAGAGAAAGAAAGAAAAAGAGAGAAAAAAAGATAAAGAGAGAGAAAGAAAGAGAGAAAGAAAAAGAGAAAGAAAGGGAAAAGAGAGAAAGAAAGAGAAAAAGAGAGAAAGAGAGAAAGAAAAAGAGAAAAAAAGAGAGAAAGAGAGAAAGAGAGAAAGAGAAAAAAAGAAAGAAAGAAGAAAGAGAGAGAGAGAAAGAGAGAAAGAGAGAGAGAGAGAAAGAGAGAAAGAAAGAAAGAAAGAAAGAAAGAAAGAGAGAAAGAAAGAAAGAAAGAAAGAAAGAAAGAAAGAAAGAAAGAAAGAAAGAAAGAAAGAAAGAAAGAAAGAAAGAAAGAAAGAGAGGAAAGAGAAAGAGAGAAAGAAAGAGAGAGAGAAAGAGAGGAAGAGAGAGAAAGGAAGAGAGAGAAAGGGAGAGAGAGAAAGGGAGAGAGAGAAAGGGAGAAGGAAAGAGAGAAGGAAAGAGAGAAGGAAAGAGAGAAGGAAAGAAAGAAGGAAAGAAAGAAAGAAAGAGAGAAAAGGAAGGAAGGAAGGAAGGAAGGAAGGAAGGAAGGAAGGAAGGAAGGAAGGAAGGAAGGAAGGAAGGAAGGAAGGAAGGAAGGAAGGAAGGAAGGAAGGAAGGAAGGAAGGAAGGAAGGAAGGAAGGAAGGAAGGAAGGAAGGAAGGAAGGAAGGAAAGAAAGAAGGAAGGAAAGAAGGAAGGAAGGAAAGAAGGAAGGAAGGAAGGAAGGAAGGAAAGAAGGAAGGAAAGAAGGAAGGAAAGAAGGAAAGAAAGAAGGAAAGAAAGAAAGAAAGAAAGAAGGAAAGAAAGAAAGAAAGAAAGAAAGAAAGAAAGAAAGAAAGAAAGAAAGAAAGAAAGAAAGAAAGAAAGAAAGAAAGAAAGAAAGAGAGAAGAGAAAGAAAGAAAGAAAGAAAGAGAAAGAGAGAGAGAGAGAGAGAGAGAGAGAGAGAGAGAAAGAGAGAGAGAGAGAAAGAGAGAGAGAGAGAGAAAGGGAGGAAGATCTCAACCAGGCAGTTCAAGGTTGGAATCTTTGCTGCTTCTTTTCAGCCCCGGGAGGATTTTCTTTTCTCGCCCTCAAAAGCCATTAAGAGGAGGATTGAAATTTCTTCTTTTTTTTGGGGGGGGGTGAAAATTGATCTATTTTAGAATCACGAGTTTAAAACGAACCAAAAAAACCCACCCCAAAATATAAAGCAAATTCCCCCCCCCCCAAAACCGAGGGCTGAGCGAAGATTTTTCTTCTCGCTATTAACTATTATTATTATTATTATTATTTTATTATCTGTTTATATTTTTTTTGCTGCAGAGATTTATTTCTCATATTCATTTTTTTTTTTTTTGCTGCAGAGATTTTATTCTGCTGCGAAAAAAAGAATTGAACCAAAAATGAAGAGGGAGGAGGGAGGGGAGGGAAAAAAAAATCCAAAGCCGCTGAAAGCCCCAAATTAATAATAATAATAATAATAATAATAATAATAATAATAATAATAATAATAATAATAATAATCAACAAAGCTTTAAGCTTTGATTTACTTCAGGTTGGCGACGAGGAGCGAACTTCAGAGAGCCTGCCGGGCTTTTGATGCCAAAGAAGGGGGGTGGGGGTGAGGGGTGAGGGGCGGGGGGTGGGGGGGAGTGGAAATCGCATCAGCAAAGAGTCCGAAGCGCCAGTCCCAAAGGTTCGGGAGGAAAGTTGAACTGGGATACGATTCCCTCGGCAGAGGAGACCGAAAAATTCCCCTCCGCATTCTTCCCCGCATTCCACTCCGGAGCTCGGGGAAAGGCGGGGGGGGGGGGAAGGGGGGAGCGGGGGGGGGGGGGTGTGTGGAAGGGGGGAGGGAGAGGAAAAAAAAAAAAGGAAGGAAAAAGATCAAATTGTCCATCTGGATCCTATTCCCCAATGCTTCTGGATCCTATTTCTTTTTGGGCCGGTAAAGCTTTTCCAGGCCGGTTACCTTCAGGCGAGCGGAGTTTGGATGATTAGCCAGCAAACGACTCCCTTTTCCCCCCCCCCCGCCCCCTCTTTCCCCCCTCCCCCTTTTTCCCCCCTCTCCCCAACCCCTCTTTTAATACCCCTGCAGCAGTTTGGAATCACTTCCTCTCCAAGGCTCCTCTTTTCTTTTAGCAAACCGAACTTCCTGCTCTTTTTAAAGTGGGTCGGGGTTTTTTTTCCCCCCTCCCCCTCCCTCCCCCCCCCTTCCCCTTCCTCCACCTTTTTAGCTGTTTGGGGTTGTTTGGGGTTTCCTCCCTGCCCCCTCCCCCCCCTCGCCGCCTTCTTTCCTGTCCCTGAAGCAGACAGAAAACCTCTCGCTGCTATTTAACAGCTTGCTTCGGAGCTCCTCGTTTTGGGGGGGGGTGGTGGGGTGGGAGGAGGGGGATTGGGACCCCCAAAAAGAGGGTTTCTGCCGCGTGGCCTCATTATTTCTCTCTGCGTGGGATTGTTATCGGTTTAATCCAATGGGTTTATGGAAGCGGAGGGGGGGGGGAGGGGGCGGCGGGAAAAAAAGGGAGGAATTAGATCCTGTTCTTCCCTCGGGTTTGGGTTCGTTTTGTTTTGTTGGGGTTTATTTTGGGGGGGGGGAGTTGGCATAGAGGTGAGAGAAGGGGCGGTGGGAGTGGGGCTGGAGGGGAGGCCCGAGCTGCGCGGTTCATCCCAAATCCCTTTCCTGGGTATAACTCCTCGCGTTTGGCAGCGGGGAAAGGGGGGGGGGAAGATAGTCAACACCACCGCCGCCGCTCCCGTCCAACCCTGGATTTCATCGCTTAGTTTAGTTTCGTCCCCTTCAAACTCATCGATAAACCAATACCGGACCCCGTCACAAACGCCGATCATTAAAAAACCCATCAATTCCATCCCCTCTGCCTGGGGGACCCCCCCCCCGTTGTGTGACCCCCGATCCCCCAGCCGAAGCCGCGCACACACTCACTCCTCCTCACATCCCCCCCCCCCAAAAACTCTCCCGCACGTCCCTCATCCCACCTGGCTCCTCCGGGAATCCCCTTCCCCACCCGAGGACCCCCCATTTGGGCGACCCGAGGGATCGGAGGGACCCTTCCCCCTCCCCCCCATACACCCCCAGGGGCACCCCATCTCCTCCCGACACCCCGCCCCCCCCTCCCCTCGCAGCTCTCATCTGTTGCATGTAAACCTTTCCTCCGGGCCGTCCGCTGTCCTTAGAGATCCTCCAAGCTATAGCCCCGGAATTTGAGGCTGGGGGGCACGGGGATGGCGTTACCCCCCAGGTGCCAGCTCCACAAAGGGTGAGTTTTGGAGAGAACCCAAGAGTTTTTGACCCCTAGGGAAGAGGCAGGACACAAATCCCCGTCTTCCCCCCACCACCAAGGAGGGAATGCATGGGAAGTTGCCCATGAGGCTGAAGGAATTCCGAGGCGGGGTCGGCCCGGCGCTGCCGAGGCGTCTGCAGGGAGTGTTTCCCTTCCTGGAATTCCTCCTCGGAGTCTTTTGTGGCCTCCCTTTCGAGGAGCTCTGTTGCCTTTCTGCCTCAGTGCCCCTGGCAAGGCGTCTGCGCTTGGCATTCCTTTCCGAGCCACTGCCTCTCAAAGCTTTGTTTGACAAGGTGCTGGGGCTCTCTGCTCTTTTGGGACCGGGAGGGGGTTTGAGCTCAGCACCTTTCCCTGGCTCCGTCCTCCCTCCGTGCCGCAAACTTTTCCCGTCCAGGTTGAAGCCTTTGGCATAACACCACAGCTTGGATTGCCGGATCAGCCGGTCAAAGTGATCCCGACGGGGTTCCCCCGGGTCGGGAACCGATCCCAAGTTCTCCTCCCCAGGTTCGGGAGTTGGGGGGTCGGGGCAGGCTCTCCCCCGGTTAAAGCTGCGTTTTGCTTCTCAGCCTGGTCACTGGGGCCTGAGGAGCTTCTATTGTTCGAGGCATCTTTGTGCAAATCCTTCCCTTTGGCGCAGGGCTCCGCGTCCCCAAAGCCGCCCTCCTTTTGTTGCTGAGCCCCCCCAGGGGTGCTGCTTGGGGAGGGAGGGGGAGGAGGAGGAGGAGGAGAAGGAGGAGGAGGAAGGGGAGGCCTCCTGCTTTGCGTACAGCTCCGGCAGCGGCTGAACCCCCGAGCCCAGCGCCGCGGCCGGGCTCAAAGTTTCCAAAGTTGATGCTCGCAAAGTCCTGGCCCAGAGATGCTGTGAGAGGAAGAGGAGGTTGGGGTCGGGACGAAGGGTTTTGCCTGCGCACGGAGGGGGTTCGGCAGGACGCTCCTCGCTGAGGGGTTCCCGGGGAGGCTGCGGTTGGAAGCGGGGCAGAGCCGCCTGCCTGTACCGGGTGCTCTGCACCGAGTCCCCGCTGCACAGCGAGCTGCTCTCCGACTCCGAGGAGCTGCCTTCCTCGCTGCTGCATGAAGTGTCCCCTTCCTCCTCCTCCTCCTCCTCTTCCTCTTCCTCCTCCTCTGACGAGTCGCTGGAGGTGGCGGGGCTGGACCCACCGAAGTCCAGGCTGGAGTCCGAATCGCTGGAGTAGCCGGCGGAGGTTCCCTGCCTCTTGGAACCCGGAAAAACGGAGGAGCGGCCTTTCCTGGGGACCACGGGTCCTTTTTCCACCGGGAAGAGACCCTTGGCACAGCAGGAACCCCTCCTGCGTCGGCCTGGGGGGCGAGGACGGCCGCCTGCGCAGGATGCGCGGCCGCGGGATGCAGCAGCGCCAGGTCTCGGGGGTACCCGCTCAGGACGCCGGCGAAAAGCCCCCCCGAGCCACCAACCCGCAGCCCTTCCGACCCCGGGGAGGCTTCTCAAAAGTGGGGAAGGCCCTGTGGAAGGGCTGCGGAAGCAGCGGGGCCGGCTCCGAGCGTGGCTTGGGGAAAGCAGGGGACAGCTTTGGGGGCCGGGGGCCGCGCAGCAGCCGCCGGCTCTGCAGGACGGCAGGAGCGGGGGCCGGGGGCAGGGGAAGAGCTCCCCCGGGCCCGGCAGCAGCAGCTGCTCCCTCCTCTTGCTCTTCCTTTTCCTTTTCCTCCTCCGGGGGCTGAGGCTCTTACAGGAGGTGCAAAGAGCCTCCAGGTCCGCTTTGGAGATGAGGGAACATTTCACAGCCCGGGTGGGCACCGAGTTGATGGCTTTGAGGGTCCGGAGCTCTTGGAGATCGCAGCGTCGGCTTTTGATCTTTAAAATTTCCATTTTTTTGCTGATGGTGGTCCGGGGGATATCCTTAAACAGGTCGCTGAGGACCTGGGCCAGAGCAAACATCTGGGTGCCATTGATTTGTAAGTATCCCAAGTTTATCCCTTCGATTTCTTGATAGCCAGCATGGAATTCCCCCGGCCTGGCTTCCCCATTGTAATCCATGGTGGTTGGAACAATTCCGAAGGTCCCTTCGCAGGTCAGGAACATTTTGCAAGGAGCATTTACTTTGTCTCTTCCGAAAAAAAAAAGGGAAAAAAAAAGAAGGGAAAGGGGGAGGTGGGGTGGGGGCGGGGGGGGGCATTCAAAATAAGGACATATTTTGTTTCCACTCCCTGATCACACACATCCCTACCCCTCCGGAGAGGTAGGGAGGGAGGGGGAGGGGGGAGGAAAGAGGGAGGGAAGGATAAAAGAAGGGGGGGGCGGGGGGGGGAAAAGATAAAAAAAGGGAAAAAAAGAAAAGGAAAAAAAGGGGGAAAAAGAAAAGAGAAAAAAAGGGGGAAAAAGAAAAGAGAAAAAAAGGGGGAAAAAGAAAAGAGAAAAAAAGGGGGGGGAAGGAAAGGAAAATAAGGGGGAAAAAGAAAAGGGAAAAAAGGGGGGAAAAAGAAAAGAGAAAAAGGGGGAAGAAAAGAAATAAGGGGGAAAAAGAAAAGAAAAAAGGGGGGAAAGAAAAGAAAAGAAAAAAAGGGGGAAGAAAAGAAAAGAAAAAAGGGGGAAGAAAAGAAAAGAAAAAAGGGGGAAGAAAAGAAAAGAAAAAAGGGGGAAGAAAAGAAAAGTAAAAAGGGAAAAAATAAAACAAAAAGGGGAAAAAAGACAATAAAAGGGGGAAAAAAGAAAAGAAAAAGGGAAAAAAGAAAATAAAAAAAGGGGGAAAAAATAAAAGAAAAAAGGGGGAAAGAGAAAAGGAAAAGGGGGAAAAGAAAAGAGGGGGAAAGAAAAAAAGGGGAAAAAGAAAAGAGGAAAAAAGGGAGAAAAAGGAAAAAAGAAGATTTAAAAAAAAAAGGGGGGGAAAAAATCCTCAAACGAACCCAAAACCAAAAAAGGGGGGGGGGGGGGGCCGGGAAATAAATCCAAAGCAGTCGATCTGCCTTTTCAAACGCTCCAGTCAATGGTTTTCAACATCTTCCAAGCACCCAATTCCTCCTCCTGCACCGGGGCTTCGCTCCTCGTCTTCCCCTCCCCAAGGGAAAAAAACAAAACAAAACAAAACCAAAAACAACCAGAAATTTTAAAAAATTGTTAAAAAAATACCTACACACACCCCCTCCCCCAAAAAAAAAAAAAAAAAAAAAAAAAGATAAGAAAAGGGATTAAAAAGCAAAGCAAGAAAAAAAGAAGTCAAACATCTCACATCTTTCAGGCTTCCCCCCCCCCGCCCCCCAACCCCAGCCACCTCCCACCCCGCGGCAGCGCAGCCCTCTCCACCTTCCACTGCTAAAATAATCCTCTTTCCGCCCCCCCTTTTTTTCCCTTCTTTTCCTCTTTCTTTCTTTTCCCCTTTTTTCCTCTCTCTTTTTTTTTTCTCTCTTTTTTTTCCCCTCTCTCTTTTTTTTCTCCTCTTTTTTTTTCCCCTCTTTTTTTTTTTTCCTCTTTTTTTTTTTTTTCCTTCTTTTTTTTTGTTTTGAGGCGGGGGAGGGGGTGGGGGTAGGTAAAGAGGGGAAGGAATCAACAAGCAAAACGGGGGGTGAGAGGGTGAATTTTTTTGCTGGGCAAAGCCTCTGAGATGCTTAAGCAAACAAAGCTCCTGACAAGAAGGGAGGAGGAAAAGGGGGATGGCAAAGGAGGGGGGGGAGGAACGGAAAAATGGTAGGGGGTGGGAGGTTGGGGGGGGGGGGGGGGAGTTGTCCGGGAGGCAGGGGCTCGGTGCGGCTCCCACCTTCCTCGGGCTCCGCACTCGCGGCCCCTCCGCCGTGGCCCGGTATATTCTAGGGAACACCCCACGGAGCGTCCCCCCCCACCACCCACCAGCTGATTGGGCAACTCCGGCGCCGTGATGTCACCAAAACCCCAACATTTCACACGCACACCCCTTCCATCCTCCCCACCGCCACCCCCCCCCCCCCCCCCCCAGCCCCCACCAATCCCCTCCGAAAAAAAAACCCGAACCAAACCACAAAACACCTTAGAAACCCCACGCACACACCTTTGGCTCGGGCCGTACCAAACACTCCGCGCAAGAAACGCGGTTCCCGGGGCGTGCCCGCGGCTTCACCGCCCCAAACCCCGCGCACACAATGGAGGCAGCCCCCGGGGGTGGGTTGGTTGTTCCCCCCCCCCCGCCCTCCCTTTTCACCCCCTATCCTTTTCCAAATAAATCCAAATTACACCGCGGTTCTCGAGGTGACGGCAGCGCGGCTGCCTCCGCTTTGTTTCCGCGCTTTTAGCTGTGGGGGGTTGGGGATTATTTTGGTTTATTGTATTTATTCCACCCCCCCCCACCCCCCACGCCTCCACCTAGGGGTTTTGCTCCTTCCCAAATTTACCCAGGGTGGGGTATGGGGGGGGAGGAAGGTGAGGGAGGAGGGGGGAGGGCAGAGGGGAAGGGGAGGGGGGAAATTCGTGCGCGTCGCTATTTAATAAAGCGTGAAAGATATTACTCAGCTGCTCAAGCTAAAAAAAAAAGAAGAGAGATTGACTCCGCGAGGATTCATCCTTCAGCCCGGCGCGGAATTCCTTATTAATTGCCAATTACTGTATTTATTCTCCGGGATAAGGGAGCAGGGATCAAAGATGTGGCAAAGAAAAGCGATGCAAAGCTATGGATATCCTTGGGTTGGGTTGGGGTGGGTTTTTTTCTTTACTCACACACGGGTGGCTTTATTCACTTGGCATCTTTTATTTTTTTTCCCTCTTCCAAACTCTTTCTTTTAAGGAAAGAAAGGGGAAAAAAAAAAAGGGGGGTGGGAAGGGAAAAAAAAAAAAAAAAAAGGAAAAAGAAAAAAGAAAAAAAAGAAAAAAAAAAGACAAAAAAATAAAAAGGAAGAAAAATAAAAGAAAGAAGAAAAAAAGGAAGAAAGGGGGGAAAAGGGAAAAAAAGGAAAAAAAGAAGAAAAAAGAAAGAAGAAAAGAAAAATAAGGAAGAAAGAAGAAGAAGAAGAGAGAAGAGAGAAGAGAGAAGAGAGAAGAGAGAAGAGAGAAGAGAGAAGAGAGAAGAGAGAAGAGAGGAGAAGAAAGAAGAAAGAAGAAGAAAAAAAGAAGAAAAAAGAAGAAAAAAACTGAAGAAAAAATAAGAAAAAAGAAAAGAAGAAAGAAAAAAAAGAAAGAAGAAAAGAAAAAGAAGGAGAAAAAAAAAAAAAAAATAAGAAAGAAGAAAAGAAAATAAAAAGAAGAAAGAAGAAAAAAAAAAGAAGAAGAAAAAGAAGAAGAAAAAAGAAAAGAAAAAAAGAAGAAAGAAAATAAGTAGAAAAAATAAGAAAGAAGAAAAGAAAAAAGTAGAAAAAAAGAATAAAGAAGAAAAGAAGAAAGAAGGAAAAAGAAGAAAGAAGGAAAAAGAAGAAAGAAGGAAAAAGAAGAAAGAAGGAAAAAGAAGAAAGAAGGAAAAAGAAGAAAGAAGGAAAAAGAAGAAAGAAGGAAAAAGAAGAAAGAAGGAAAAAGAAGAAAGAAGGAAAAAGAAGAAAGAAGGAAAAGGAAGAAAGAAGGAAAAAGAAGAAAGAAGGAAAAAGAAGAAAGAAGGAAAAAGAAGAAAGAAGGAAAAGAAGAAAGAAGGAAAAAGAAGAAAGAAGGAAAAAGAAGAAAGAAGGAAAAAGAAGAAAGAAGGAAAAAGAAGAAAGAAGGAAAAAGAAGAAAGAAGGAAAAAGAAGAAAGAAGGAAAAAGAAGAAAGAAGGAAAAAGAAGAAGGAAAAAGAAGAAAGAAGGAAAAAGAAGAAGAAAAAAAAAGAAGAAAGAAGAAGAAAAGAAAAAATTTAAAAAGAAGAAAAAAAGAAGAAAAAGAGAGAATAAAAAAGAAAAAAAAAAGGGGAGAAGGGAGAAAAAAGAGAAAGGAGCTTTTAAAAGAAACAAGGAAAACCAAGGTTCAAAAAGGAAAAAACAAGATGGAAGAAAAAAAATGGGGGAAAGGGGTGACAAAAAGCAAGAAAATTAAACAAATTAATGAAGAAAAAGATAAAAGGAAAAAGAAAATAAAATCTAAAATGGGGGGAAGGAAAAAGGGGGAAAAAAAAAAAAGGGGAAAGGAAGAAGAAAAAAGAAAAAGGGGGGGAAAGAAAATGAAAAACAACAAAAAAAAGGAAGATAAAGGAGGGGAAAAGGGGGGAAAAAAAAAGGGAAAAACTTGAAAAGAACCAAAAAAAAAAAAAAAAAAAAAAAAAAAAAAAAAAAAAAAAAGAAAAAAAATTCTTGCGCTGTTCAAACTTTATTTCAAACTTTTAATCCCCAAAACCTCGTCGGTGCTTTGGTGGTTTTGCTGCTGCCTTTCCAAGCCAGGCGACGCTTTCCCACCCCCCCCACCCCCCCCCCCGAAGTCAAGCTGCAGATTTCGCTCTCCGAGAGGTGGAAAGGGGTTGGGGAGGAGGAAGAGAAAAAAAACCAACACCACCCCCCACCACCCCCCCCCCAAGCCCCAGCCCCTTTTTTACCCGAGCCGGAGCTCCATTGTCCCGGCCCCTCTCGGTCCTTTCTTCAACCTGAAGCTACTTGAGCGAAGTGGAGCCTCCGAGGCTGGTCCCGGGGGATTTTAACTCTCTGCTCGGGAGGCTAATTTGGGGGAAACTGTTACCTCGGAAACCTTTTTTTTTTTTTTTTTTTTTTTTTTTTGGGGGGTGGGGTTGTTTCTTCCTTTTTTTTTCCCCCCTGAGGGATGGGGAAGGGAGGGGAAGGAAGCTTCGACTCCGCACAGCTCAACCTCTGCTGCCTTTCGACCTTCGCTTGTGTCCCACACGAAAAACAAGCACACAGACACCACAGCCCCCCACCCCCCCCCAAAAAAAAAAAAGAGAGTTTTGCTTTGAGTCTTCCTCTTCTGGGGTGTTTTGGTGGGTTGTGGTTTTTTTCGGGGGGGGGGGGGAGGTGTTGTTGGGTCGGTTGGTGTTGCGCGCGCGCCTGTCGATGCGGTTTCAAACGGCCCAAATCTGGGTAAAATTCGATAACAATCATTCGTTAAGGCTCGGCGTACGCTCGGCCACGAAACGAGCCCGATTTAGCAGCGCTCCCGAAGGAGGAGGAGGAGGAGGAAGAGGAGGAGGAGGAGAAGGAGGAGGAGGAAGCGCATTCCTGAGTACGCGTGTAAAAATATATACATGTAATTAAAGAATTAACTCCCCCCAGCGCCCTCAGTTCGGGAGCGGAGATCACCTGATGGTGGCTTTTACCTTCTCCCCTTCCCCAGGCGGTTCTGGTGGGGCAGGAATCACTTCCCAGGGTGATTTACTTCCCGCTCCGCCTCCCCAGTCCCAGCACCCATGGGCGCCTCTCTGCTCCCACACAATCCCTCCCTCCCTCCCCCACCCCCTGTTTTCCACCCCAACCCCACCACGTTTCACGCTCTCCTTTTTTTCCACAGGCGAAGAGTTTCCTGTGAGTAAAGTTCCTCCGGCCAACACAAACACCAAATTCCTCTTTGTTTGGGGAGAGGGGAGAAAGGGGGCGGGGGGAGGGGGGGGGGGGGGAGGAAAGAGTTTGCATCGCGATGGACAGAAAGCGACCGGCTAGGGGACAGCCTCAGCTTGTGGCGGTAGAAGGGAGCACTGAAAAACTCCTGCTTGGAGCCAGCCTGGAGCTTCCCTTCCCAAATATAAGAGTGGGTTGGGGGGCGTTGAGGTGTTGGGGGGAGGGCGGGGGGGGGGAGGAAGGGGGTTTACTTTCCACATATAAAGCCAGAGCCATTTTACCTATAGGCTGAGCTCTGCTCCCTTGCCAGGCTGGAGGAGGGGAGGGGAATGAAAAGGAGCTGGCAAGGGAATGTCCCTGCCCGGTGGGGCTGCTCCAGCCGCGGGGTTTGCCGATGAAAGAAAACAAAACACAAGTTGAAGCAACCCAAGAAACATTTCCCATAGGGTTTTTTTGGGGGGGGAGGGTGAGAAGGGGGGGCTAGAGAGGAGCTGAAGCCTCTCCCCGCTTCGATCCCTGGCCAGGAGGAAATCACTCAGCAGCCGCGCACGGGAGAGTTGAATGTATGGAGACGTCACTGCCCAGGAAATCGCTCTCGGGGGGAGAGGGGCTGGGGGATGGCTGGGATCTGGATGAAGCTTAGCATGGGATATAGGGGTGGTGGAGTGGGTGGGAGGGGGGGTTGGTGGTCTCCGTGGGGGTGCAGGCAGCTCGGGGTGGGATATTGATGCGTGGATGTATAGCTATATAGATGGGTCGATGGCTAGATGGAGAGAGAGAGATGGATGGAGGGATGGATGGATGGATGGATGGATGGATGGATGGATGGATGGATGGATGGATACATAGATATGTAGATACATTAATATATCTATAGATACATGAATATATCTATCAATACATAAATGTATCTATACATACAGAAATATATCTAATACATAGATAATATAGACATATAGATCCATAGATGCATAGATTACAGATCCATAGAGCCATAAATATATAGATTATAGATGCACAGATCCATAGATATATACAGGCTCATAAATATATCTATAGGTAATCTAGATATATAGATCCATAGATATTTAGATTATAGATCCATAGATATATAGGTAGATAAATACATCTACAGGTAATATACAGATCCATGGATATAGATTATAGATGTCTCAATCCATAGATCTATAGGTAGATAAATGTATCTATAGATAATATAGACATACAGATCCATAGATATATAGATTATAGATGTATAGATCCATAGATAGATAGGTAGGTAAATATATCTATGGATAATATAGATATTCAGATACATAGATATATAGATTATCGATGTAGAGGTAGTGCACTGGTGGTCAGGGTGGTGCTTCACAAGCTCTTAATTGCACTATCAATGCTCTGTGCTTCTCCTGTAGGCATCCTTGCAGCCAGCCCAGCCCAGTCCCTCAGCCCTAATGTACTTCCTAGAGTATCCCTCCCTCCCTGCAGCGTCCTCCCTCAGCTCCTCCCTGCAGCGTCCTCCCTGTCCTCCCTGCAGCGTCCTCCCAGCATCCCTCCCCACCAGCCCCTTCCTCCAGCCTCTTTACTTCCCCCCCCCCTTTTAATAACCTGTAGACATCTTTAGGTGTCTGATGGCTTTCCCAGCTCCTTGCTGCCAAGGTGAGCACAGGCCTGGTGGGGAAAAGAGCCACGGGATGGGCTCCCTGTGGGTCCCACCTTTGGGCTGGGGGTGGGGAGGGTTGGGGGCTACCCTGTTTTCCTCCAGCCATGGATGCTGTGGGGGAATAAAAGGGGAAAGCAGAAGACCTGGCAGCCTCTGTGTTTATATTTCCCTATTTCTGGCTCTGTTTATTTGTGTATTTGTCTCTTTTTCTCTCCTCCCCCCCCCCATATTTGTGTCTTTGTTCCTCTCTGTGTTTGGATATTTATGGGTTTGGGTATCTCTTTATTTCTGTATTTGTGCCTCTCTCTATTTGTATATTTGGGGGAGGGTGAGGTGGGGGTCGTGGGGGTGTTGATATCTCTATATTGGTCTATTTGGATATCTCTATAGTTGCCTATTTACATTGCAGCCCAGCTACTGCTCCCTAGGGCAGAGAGGAGGGGGGTTTCAATCCCCCTTATTCCATGAGGAGAGGAAAACAGCTTGGGAATCCCCATGGGAAACTCCCCCTCCCCCCGCTCCCTCACCTCGTGAGGCATTCCCTGGAGATTCCAACAGGGAAAACCTTCACGTGTGGGGGATATCCCTGTTTTTAAGGGATCTTGGAGGAGCAGAATCCACCCTGCTCCCTCCCACCCCCGCTTCCCACTCTGGAGCGGTGGAAGAAGGAGGGTGGGAGGGAAATAAAGGGGTGGGGGGGGGGGTGCTTCTAGGGGTGGTTTAACGCTCACACACCGCCCCGGGTGGGCTGGGTTTGGCTAAGGTTTGGCTAAGGTGAGCTTCTGCCTGACGCGGAAGCGCCCACGGGGCACCCATGGGTGCAGGGTGGGGGAGGAAAAGGGAGGTCCCCTGCGTGCCCGCGGCCTCCGTGGGTCAGGATCGGCTCCGCACCCCCTTCCCGCGGCTCCCGGGCAGAGGCAGAGCCGGAGCCGCTGTAGAAAGCCCCTTCCGATCCCCCTGACCCCAGCTGGGGTTTCCCCGGCAGGGGTGGGCAAGGGGGTGGGCGGGAGGTGTTCACGTTGTTTCCCGGGTGCTTTATCTTCTGTTTGACCTGGTGGGAGCACACCAAAGCTTGAGGAAGGAAAGCAGAGGGAGGAAGAAAAAAAAAACACCCCAAACCAACCAAAACCTCTGAAAATCCCAAAGAAATTGGGATTGTGCCGCTCAGGGAGAGGATTTTTGGGGCTGGGGCTGCTCTGCTCGGGTCGTGCATTCTTCAGGTCTCCCAGGGAAGTGGGGGGCGGGGGAGGACACACGTTGGTTTTGCTCTGAACGCTCAGATCTCGCTGGTGGCTCTCCCAGGTTCAGGATCCCTCGCAGAAAGCAGGAGAAGGGAGAAATGGGGTGGGGTGGGGGGGGGGGGAACCCCACAGGTGCCAGCAGGGGAGGGGGAAAAAAAACCCACATAAATTGGAGGGATGCTGGTGAAGAGCTGGGATGAGCAGGGAGGAATTCCACTGAGGGAGGATTTACCACCCCCCCAGCAAGAAAGTGATTAGAAGGCAATATTGGCTCGTCTGAATTGTTTCCATTTCAAGGAATCTTCTTTTTTCCCCCAATTTGCTCCATTTTCAGGCCGAATCCCAAGAAATGAGGTAGCCACAACGACGCTGAGATCCCTCCATGCAGAGACACCTCCTCGCCCCCCAAAAAGCAAGGAGCAGCCTGGCCGTGCCCCTCCACCGAGCTGCTAACCCCCCGCCCCCGGGAAATGCTCCCATGGCGATTCCCATCTCGGAACCAGCATCCCACATCCTCACGGCTTCCTGGGGGCAAGATTGGGCTCAAGGCAGCCCCAGGCCCTCAGGAAAGGGATGGGAAAGGGGAAAACAATCCCTTTGGCTCAGGTAGGAGAGGAGTTTGTTAAGGAAAAGAGGAAGGTCCTGATGATTTCTCTCCATTCCAAGCGGGTTTGAAGGGCTGACAAGCAGCCCGCTGGGGGGGATGGGGAGGGGAGGATGTGCTGGAAGCAGCCCAGCACCAGGCACTGCTTAACCCCTGGAATATTTGGATCAGAGGCAGTTCCTCCTGACAGGTACTTAAGCTGTCCAGGATGAAAATATTCCTGCAAATCACTCTGGGATGTTCTGCAGGCTCCAGGAGGAGCAGAACCCAAACCTCATCAACCTGGCCTGGAGGGGCTGGGACACAGACAGAGGGACGAGTCAGGGCCAACCCGGAGAGGGGTGGAGGGGGAAATAGTCCCTGGCTGGCTTCTAACCTCCTCCCCCTGCTCCAGAAGCCACCTTGGCGCTACCAGCAGCCGGGAATTGCTAAAATGCTCTTTGAGGGAGCCAAAAGGCAGAGGGATTCCCACTCGTTCCCATGGGATAGGGGCAGGTCTGGGGCTCGCTTTCTTCCTTGTCAAGATCCCTTCCTCATTTCCATCGTTTCTCTCTCCTTTTGCTCTTGTTGTTAAGAATTCCCTCTTGATTTTTGAGGATCTCCCTCATTTTTAAGGATTTCCCTCCTGATTTTAGGGATCTTCTTCCTACCTTTAAGGATTTCCCTCATTTTTAAGGATTTCCCTCCTGTTTTTAGGGATCTTCTTCCTACCTTTAAGGATTTCTCTCATTTTTAAAGGATTTCCCTCCCATTTTTTAAGGATTTCCCTCATTTTTTTAGGATTTCCCTCCCATTTTTAAGGATTTCCCTCATTTTTTAAGGATTTCCCTCCCATTTTTTAAGGATTTCCCTCATTTTTTAAGGGTTTCCCTCCTGTTTGCTCCACACTCTCAGCTGCTGCCGCCAAGATTTCTCACCCACAGGTTGAAATTTCGCTCTCATTCCCGAGATTTCTTTCTTGTTTCCAAGGATTTCCTCTCTCATTCCCAAGATTTCTCTCTCTCATTTCCAAGATTTCCCTCTTCTTTCCAAGTTTTTCTCCCTCATTTGCTGACATTTCTCTCTCCTTTTGACTATTTCTCTCTCCTTCCCAACACTTCTCTCTCCTTCCCAACACTTCTCTCTCCTTCCCAACACTTCTCTCCTTCCCAACACTTCTCCCTCCTTCCCAACACTTCTCCCTCACTTCCCTCTTTTTTCCCCAAGCCTTCTTCCGTATTTCTCAAGATCCCTCTTCTATTCCCAACATTTCCCTCTTCCTTTCAACCACCTCTCTCTCCTCTTAAAGGTTTCCCCTCTCATTTCCAGACTTTTCTCTCACTCCTAAGATTTCTCTCTCGTTTCTTTTCCAGAGCTTCTTTCACAGTTGGTGAGATTTCTCTCCTGTTCCCAGGATTTCCCTCTTACTGCTCAAGATTCCTCTCTTACTTCCCAAGATTCCTCTTTTATCTCCCGAGATTCCTCTCTTATTCCCAAGACTTTTCCCTTATTTCTCAAGATCCCTCTTTTACTTCCAAGATTTCTCTCTTCCTTCCAAGATTTCTCTCTTCCTTCCAGGATTTCTCTTTTACTTCCAAGTTTTCTCTCTTACTTCCAAGATTTCTCTCTTATCTGTCCAGACTTCCCTTTTATTTCTCAAGATTCCTCTTTTATTTCCAAGACCTCCCTCTCATTTTCACTGCTTTCAAAGATTTCCTTCTTACTTCCAAGCTCTCTCCTTTACTTCCAAGCTCTCTCTCTTATATCCAAGCTCCCTCTTTTACTTCCAAGCTCTCTCCCTTACTTCCAAGTTCTCTCTCTTATATCCAAGTTACCTCTTTTACTTCCAAGCTCTCTCCCTTACTTCCAAGCTCTCTCCCTTACTTCCAAGCTCTCTCCTTTACTTCCAAGCTCCCTCTTTTATTTCCAAGCTCTCTCCCTTATTTCCAAGGTTTCCTCTCTTACCTCCCCAACTTTTCTTCCTCATTTCCCAACATTTCTCTCTCCTTCCCCCAACTGTTCTCCTTTTACCTCCACGCCGTGACCAGCGCCCAACAAAACCACCCCGGTCCCCTCCTCTCTCCCCATCCTCGATCCGAACTCCAGGCCTCTTGCATCCCTGAGGGATAATCTTTGCATCAATCCCACTGCTCCTTCAGGAATGCTTTGAGTTCATCCCAGGTCTTAATTTGCACACTTGTTAAAGAGGC